>PVKV010004400.1:0-128561 GCA_004027835.1 Alouatta palliata | reverse complement strand
TGTCTGTTCATATCCTTTGCCCACTTTTGAATGGGCTTGTTTTTTTCTTGTAAATCTGTTTCAGTTCTTTGTAGATTCTGGATATCAGCCCTTTGTCAGATGGGTAGACTGCAAAACTTTTTTCCCATTCTGTTGGTTGCCGATTCACTCTAATGACTGTTTCTTTTGCTGTGCAGAAGCTGTGGAGTTTGATTAGGTCTCATTTGTCTATTTTGGCTTTTGTTGCCAATGCTTTTGCTGTTTTGGTCATGAAGTCCTTGCCTACACCTATGTCCTGAATGGTTTTGCCTAGATTTTGTTCTAGGGTTTTTATGGTGTTAGGTCTTATGTTTAAGTCTTTAATCCATCTGGAGTTAATTTTGGTGTAAGGTGTCAGGAAGGGGTCCAGTTTCTGCTTTCTGCACATGGCTAGCCAGTTTTCCCAACACCATTTATTAAACAGGGACTCCTTTCCCCATTGCTAAGGACTCTCACTTTTCTAATTTCCCTAACGCTTTTCATTCTGCAGGTATGTGGGTCTAGGTTTATGGTTTGTCTGCCTTCAAGGCATGTGTTACAAATTCTGTGTGCATTGCTCATGATAAATTCAGCAGGTATCTGTGTAAATGTCACGCTATGTGTAAAGTGACAAGAATTTCACTATAATTTGAGGTGGAGCATTAATTAAGGAACATACATACAAATGAGTTGAGGGAAAACATTTTGCTGTCGGGTGATTTGGAAAACGACCATAATGAACATTGTTGGCATTTTTGTGACCTATAAAGGCTATATGAAGGCTATATGAAGCTTTACCAAAAATCTCCTGAGGCTGGCAGCAGCAAATCAGTAACTAATGGGTACTTAAACTACTGGCACAAAGAATCATATTAAAGTTTCAAAGAGTAAATCACTATTTACTGATGCAGAATGAATTGCATGATTATTGCAAGTCACAGCATATGAGAATGTAATATCATTCACATAGTACTAAATAAAATAGATGCATTTACTGCAAGTTGTTATTTTTGATGTACGTTCTTTTCTAATTAGTAGAACAAGTGATAATGGCAAAAAGCCTTGATGCTCAGGTGATAAAAAAATATCCATTCTACAGAAAGCTGAACTTAGAATTTGAAGCATTAAAAATTATATTACTTCTCTCCTCAGATAAAAGCTAGTACCCTTTAAAATGTGACAGTCAAATGCTCTTTGACTGTTCTTGTCAAAACTTCTCAGACTTTGATTTTAATGAATTATTTTCAGGAGAACATCCAGAGGGGAAATGAAGTGGGCTAATTCCACGGGGTTGACTAATGCGTCCTCAGTCAGTCTTCGCCTTGCTGTTGAGGATAAGCTGTCCTTTGAGGATCACATCGTGTTCCTTACTCACCTTTGTGCCTTCATCATCAGTACATTCTCAAAAATATAAATTGGAGAAATTTTAGTACCTTTTCCATCTTCATGGATTTTCTTTCTTCTAACATTGTCTCTGATTGTCTCTGATTTTCTTCCTTTAGGCTTAGTAGTGTGGTGCTATGGTTTCCGTCTCTACGCCCATCCAGACCTGGCAGGTGAACTCTCACATGCAGGTTCAACTGCTCCTCACACTTTAGATACAACCTTGGTTTTAGGAGTGATATAAGAGTGGAATGGAAAAGTGGTAATCAAGAACTCTACTTATAGGTCTACATGCCTCAAGGTGAAACATTACTGTGGTCTTCTCTGTGGTGACCTAGTTTTCTGGAACTTGAAATTTTTTCTTCAGTTCCATTCTTCCAGAGGCAGCAATTTTATCTTCTGTTTCTGTCACTAGGCATCAAGGTCCTGAATCCAGTTGTCTCAGTAGGCCAGATCATAGTATTAGGTATATATTCATATCTCTTTGCTGGTATTAATCCCTATCTTATTTTGAGCAGAGTGGTTTCCTTGCTTTATCTTTTCTTTCCTGTCTAGGCTGTAAATTCTTTCTAAGAGTTTGCCTGCAACAGATACACACACTCTACGGAACTGGAAAATATCGGCCAGAACCATTTCCTTTACCTGGGTGCATGACTAAACTATGCTTCCCAGGTCTTCACATCTAGAACAGTGACACAGTCACTGGTACGTAAGAGTCTAGTTCAGCTGATAACATTTAAGAAAAGTTAGGTGCCATTTTCAGTTTGAGTCAATTAAGAGCAGGATGTGCATTCTCTAAGTGCTCTCTTTCTCCCTCTCGCCACCCAGGCTGAATGATGCTATATTGATTGTGAAAAACCTATGTTGAAGAGAGTGAAAGTAAAACAAGGTTCTTTTCTTTTTTTTTTCTTTTTTCTTTTTTTTTCTGAGACGGGGTCTTGCTCTGTCGCCCAGGCTGGAGTATAGTGACTTGTAGCGTCCGCCTCCCAGGTTCAAGAGTTTCTCCTGCCTCAGCCTCCTGAGTAGCTGGGATTACAGGCACGTGCCACCACATCTGGCTAATTTTTGTATTCTTACTAGAGACAGGTTTCACCATATTGCCCAGACTGGTCTCGAACTCTTGACCTCATGATCCTCCCACGTCAACCTCTCAAAGTGCTTGGATTATAGGCGTGAGCCGCGGTGCCCGGCAACAAGGGTCTTTTCATTCCGGAATGACTGCATGCAGTAGGAACCCTGTTGTCAATCTGCATTGGATTATGAAATGCTAAGCCTCTGAGACTTGGAGTGTTTTTTTGTTTTTTTCAAAATAGACTAGTCTTTCTTAATTTATTCAGAAGTGGGCTGTGGCTATAATAAAAATCTAAAATACATGGCAGTGGCTTAGCATTTGGGTGTCAGAGTTTAAGGAAACAGATATTGGAGGCTGGAAATATGGCAGTCGGTATAATGCAGTGACAATACATGTGGTAAAGCTATAACCTGCCATATTGGGAGGCAGACCGTAGGCCAGGCCTAACGGATTCAACTGAAAGAATAAAACTGTTAGCACATGTTGGCTAATATTAATTGGGATTGTTAAAGATAAAGGTGGCTTTGGGGAGAAATTGACCAACTTGAAAGCAAAATGCATAGGAATAGAGTGAGTCTAGAAAAACGGTCTTTGAAGAGTTGGAAAAGTTGATTGTCTCTCGCTCCCAGACAATTAGAAATAAGATTTGATACCAAATATGACTGAGAAAGCCTGTGAGCAGAAAAAGTCAATGTTTAATAATATAACAATATTTTAATATTATTAAACATATTATGTATAATAATAATTTTAATAATTATTTTAAATATATTTTTAAAAAACCTTTCTAGTTAAGCCTGTTTCCTCAGGGAATCCTGGTTTCTCAAGGAAGCAATCATTAATTTTGGAACAATCTATTGACAAGAGAAAAAATAAATAAATTAGATTTGGGAACTATGTCCATGAAAGGACTTTGGGTATGTTTGCTGTACATCACACTAATTGGAAACAAGTAATTTAGAAGCCTAAAAAAAAGTAGTTAACCGGGGCTAAAACTCTTCTACTAAAACCCTGTAACAGTTATTGGAACTTCAGCCTTCAATGAACAGAAAGTAGGTTCCCAAAGCTTTTCTGTCCCTAGAGAGGGCATAATTTCCAAAAATTTATTTTAAATGTGCCAATGGAGAATTATGGCATGGAGGAACAAACTGTCTCAACTGAGAAGGCCAGGGATCAAAGGAGCAATGAATAGGTGATGTCCTTTCCAAAGCACAGAATCAGGTTTGTAATAGCTGTCCCACAAGATTTCGGAATTGCTGTGTACCAGTAACTATTTTGTGTTTTCCATTCTTCCCCTTTTTTAAATGGGAATGGTTATTGTAGTTTTACTGTCCCTGCTCCATCATTATGTAGTCAGTGTTAGACGGAGGCAGATAATTTCTCGTTCTGGTTCATTAGTCACCAGACCACGAGAAGCAACATGAGGCAAGTTAGAAGGGACTTTGCATCATCAGGAGTTTTTGACCTTTCAGCTGATTGCAGTGAATACTTGGGACTCTTCCTTGGGGTATGAATGAGCGTGTTCCACATGTGGGATGAAAAGTCAAATGAACATTTCCTCCACAAAGAATAATGTGGCACCGGCAATGATATATATCTGCCAAATCCACTTCTTTTTCCTTTGAAGAATATTGATGGACTAAATTTCGTAGCCAACTTAAGTTAGATACAGCTATGACTGGATTCTTGTGAATGGAATTTTAATATTATTGAACATATTATGTATAATAATAATTTTAATATTATTTTAAATATATTTTTAAAAACCTTTCTAGTTAAGCCTGT
Source organism: Alouatta palliata (assembly GCA_004027835.1). Classification (NCBI taxonomy): domain Eukaryota; kingdom Metazoa; phylum Chordata; class Mammalia; order Primates; family Atelidae; genus Alouatta; species Alouatta palliata. The sequence continues at coordinate 124,324 of PVKV010004400.1, read as the reverse complement.
TTCTTCAGGGAATCCTGGTTACTCAAGGAAGCAGTCATTAATTTTGGAAGGATCTATTCCTTGTTCCAATGGAATGGAATATGGGCAGAAGTGTTCTATGCAGCTTCTAGGTCTCATCCGTAAAAATCACCCATCGACGATCATTTAGTCCCTTTGTCTTTCAGGGCATCTTTGGAGTTTCTATGTTTAAGATGCTGGTAACATAAAATGGAAGAAGCCAAGTTTATGAAGCAGAGCCCTCCTGACTCCATCACCATATTATTAGATTATGACATAAGCAACCAATCAGTTTCGATTATGTGACTGAAAATTTATTTATTTATTTCTGCAACAGTGAGCCTACTCTGACTACTTACTACACTCAGGGTGTGTAAGGTTTATTTTTCCATGAAGACAGTGGTCTTGGGTTTATTTTGTTTTTATTCCCGTACCTTTTCTGTTTGATCTAAGTTTTAATTGGTATTGATATTTAATTGGTATTTAATTAGCTTCCTTATATTGATTTCATAAATTACTGAATTTGAATTCTTGGTTCATTTGTTTTTATTCTTTCTTTGTTTATAGTGAAAACATTTAAACCTTTTAATTTTACTCTGAATATATTTTATTCTGGTTCTGCAAGTACAACCGTGGCCACATCTCATAAATTTTGACACATTATTTTATCTTATTAATATCTCTTTGTTATTATTTTCCAGAGGGCTCCCAGTGAAGTTTTTATTTTCTCATTGATGTAAAAGTTCATGAGAATGATTGTATATTTCCATGTGGTTAAACATACTGGTTTTAAACAGTGTTCCTCTGCTTACAGCTGAGAAATTTTGAATATTTCTTGACTTATTAGAATTTCTCGTATATTTTATGCAACTATTGAAGGTAATAAATGAGAAATTGTAGGCAAAATACTTAATATCATGCTTAATCATAATCATTTAGTAAATATTAGTGAATGATACTGTTTTTATTGGTAATATCCGGCTAAACTCTAATGACAGTAACAGTGCATATGAAGGAAGAAGAGTCCAATTTTGCAGCTGAAACTGTTTTTCTGGATGGTAGAACAAGCAGAGAGAGAAGAACACAATGTTTCCAATTCCAATTTAACTACAACAGGATCACTTTCATTTATGTGAAAAAAGCATGTTTCAGGCTCTTGTGGTTATCTATTGGTGTGTAACAAACCACCCCAAAATTTAGTGGCTTACATCAACAACATTTATTTTCCTTACAAATCTGCAATTTGGGTAAGGCGCATTAGGGTAGCTCATTTCTGCTCCTCTCAGCACCAGCTGGGACATCTCAAAGTCTGAGAGCTGGAATCATCAGAAGTCCTCCTCATTTACATAGCTGGTAGTTGCTGCTACATTGCCAGCTGTCCTGGCTGCTGATTTAGACCTTAGCTGGGATTGTTGGCTAGAAAACCTAATAGTGGGATTTCTGTGTGGCTTGGGTTTCCCCACATACAGTGGCTGAGTGCCAAGGGTACGGGGAGAGAGAGAGAGACACATAGAGGTGGAAGTAGTATTGACTTTTCTAACCTAGCTATGGAAATCACACAGTGATTTCCTCTGTATTTTGTTAATGGCACATAACTAAGGGGCCCATGTTCAAAAGGAGGGGGAATAGACCCTACCTGTTGATGAAGGAGTGTCAGTGCTGTAAGACCACATGGGATGATGGGATATGTTGGAATGGCCATTTTTAGAACATATATCTGTCAGTCTGGGTTTTTAAGGGCTTGTTACTTTCATTTCTATCCCCTACTCTGATGCAAAGGAAAAATTCTTAGCTTCTGATTCGAAGAATGGCTTTAAAGTCTTTATGCTTATTATTATTTGTTCTCACTGACTCTTCTTAGGTATTTTAGTGGGAACATTAAAGATGCTGGGTGTTATACTCTTAGAGATGATTTAGACCATGGTGGACCACTTTTTAAATCCTTTTCCTAATGCCAAAACACAGATCTTATCAGAAAATACTACCAAATCAACTTAGATTGACCTAAATTTGGTGGAATAATTAAAATATGCTTCCTCGTGGATAATTTCTTCCCCATTTTAATTTGCCAGTGTATCATTGCTTTGTTTGTGGCAATAACTTTTAAGGATGGTAGAATCTTGGCCGTGGGCTGGAAATGTTAGGAAGATTGAAGTAGTGATCTATGCTTTGAACAGCCAAATCTAAATCAATCTTTGAAATATTACGTGGATTGGCAAGATGCAGCCCGGACCAAGGACATTATTGCAAGCCAACAACTTTTTGGAACAGTAGATAAAGCTCTGACATCCATACCAGCTGTGATTTTCATTAAGTCACTCTTCTTTCATTCTTAAATATTTGCGTTAACTTTATGGTCAGACCTGCTCACCACCACTATAAAGCAGAAGAGAGAGAGAGCTGAAAAAGCAAGCTCCCAGAGCATGTTCAACCCTGTAAATAAAGACCAATAAAGCAGCACAAGGTTAAGTCCGAACCAGTAAGTAATAATACTTAATATTTACTGAATGTTTAGTGTGGGCCAGCCAGTGTATTGAGCACTCTGTGTTTGTAATCGTGTTATTTTCTCAAGCTAGCGAAAGAAACAGGTATCATCATGATCTGCATTTTAAAGATATTGACATTAAGGCTCAAGAAGTCAAGTTGTGCTACAGCTGGCCTAGGGTTAGAACTTGAGCAACGCCGTTTTATAAAAGACAAAGCTGTGTTTTAAAATAAGTTGCAACGGCTGCCCCACTCTCCTCACAATAACTGCTGGTCTTTGGCTTCTGTACATAAAACTGCTAGTTTGCTCTGCAAACTAGCTAAAGCTATCTACCTTTCTTATCAGTAACAGCCAGCATTGTCAGCCTTTGTAACTAGAATAGCAGCCCAAGCTAATTCCATCCTGGCCCCTGTGCTTTGTAATAAGTAACTAAGATCTGTTATTTCCTCTGATGCCCAGAAGATGTGCAAACGAACGCTTATCTTGACTTCTGTAAGTCACTTAGGTAACAATCGAGGAGGGAAGATGTCCTCAAACCCCTGGAATGTCCGGAGCCCCGCTCCCTCCTCTCTGTCCGGGAGATGATTTAGGAAAACCCCTAAATGTCTGTGTTCCTCACCCCCACCCCCACCTCTCACCCTGACTCCCAAAGTGATTTCTACGGGTATAAAGGGTCTTAACACACTCCATTTGGGGGCCACCGGTTAGAGAGACGCGAGTCCTCCGTGGTCGCCGGCTTAATAAACCCTGCTATTTGGCATACTTTTGTCTTGGTGCTGGTCCCTTAATCTCGCCCTAAATACAACAAAGTAACTTATTCAAGTTCATACAGCTAAGTGACAGAGCAGGAATTCAAACTGGAGTCTTTCTGACTGTGAACTCTATACATGCAAATACTTCAGTACACTGCAGAGATGACGGAGATGTAGTTCAACCCCACTAATTTTATGATGAAGTACTTTAGGCTCAGATGTTGTATGACTTTCTCAAGGTCACAGAGCTAATGAGTTAGTCAGGCCTTTAGATACTATGTTGAATGACTGTAATTCTCTACACATCATAGTGCTGCATTGATTTTTAATTCCACTTAGAGGCCCCACGTCCCAAATAATTAACAAGCCATAATCTAGATAGTAAAATATTAGAGATATATTTCTGAATTTATGTTTAGTCAATACTTGAGTTTCTGTGAACTTACTGTGTGGTAAAAAATTCTCTGTAACAGATAATTGCAATATCTTCACTTGTTTATTTCACAGAGATATTTTTCATGATCAATGAAATATTGTCTGTAAGGTGCACAATATGAAACACTATAAGCGTTAATTAGATAAAGTGCAAGACACCCAAATCACTGTTGTATTTGTGACTGAGATCATTCCTTGCTATCAGCCCGCAGTGCAGAAGTCCAACAACCACAAGACACTCCCTTTTACCCACTCAAAGTGGTTCTTTCCTTCTCTGGTTAAGCAGTTAGTAGCGCAGACTATTGTGGTTGGTGTATTTCTACACAGTGGGTAGACGAGAGTAAAGAAATGATCACAGCCACAAATTCAGCAATAGAGCAAGCTTTACTGGCATGTTTAATTACTTCCTATGAGAAACACAAAGTGCCATCTTGCTTTTCCCTAAGGTCCAACCACAAGCACTCTAACGCATAATGAAAATTACCACACCTAACACAGTGCCATCTGGTGGTTTCTATCTAATAATGAGATAAACATACAGACAAATCTCATCTTACTGTGCTTCACAGATAATGTGTTTCTTACAAATGGAACGTCCCTTTGTGTGAGTGTCACATTTTCGTAATTCTTGCAATATTTGAAAGTTTTAAATTATTATCATGTGTATTAGGGTGATCTGTGATTAGCGACCTTTGATGTTACTATTGTAATTTTTTGGAGTGCCACAAACTATGCCCAAAGAAGACTAGACTACCAACCTAATGAGAAATAGTCTGTGTGTCCTGACTCCTTCACCGACCAGCCATTGCCTCATCTCGCTCCCTCTCCTCAGGCCTTCCCATTCCTTAAGACACACAATATTGAAATTAGTCAAGTTAATAACCCTACAACAGCCTGTAAGAGTTTAAGTGAAAGAAAGAGCTACAGGTCTCTCCCTTGAAATCAAAAGCTAGAAATGATTCAACTTAGGAAGGCATGTTGAAAGTTGAGATAGGCAAAGAGCCAGGCCTTTTGCACCACAAGCATTTAGCCAAGTTATGAATGTAAAGGAAAAGTTCTTGAAGGAAATTAAAAGTGCTACTCAAGTGAATGAATGAATAATAAGAAAGCAAAACAACTTTATTGTTTATATGGAGAAATTCGAGTGGTCTGGATAGATGACACCAGCCATAACATTCCCTTTAGCTAAAGCCTAATCCAGAGCAAAACCTTAGCTGTTTTCATGTTCTGTGAAGTTCTGTGAAGACTGAGAGAGGTGAGGAAACTGCAGAAGAAAAGTCTGAAGCTAGCAGAGGTTGGTGCATGAGGTCGAAGGAAAGAAGCCTTCTCTATAACATAAAAGTACAAGATGATGCAGCAAATCCTGATGGAGAAGCTGCAGCAAGTTATTCTGAAAATCTAGCTTACATAATTGATGCAGATGTCTACAGTAAACAACAGATTTTCAATGCAGACAAAATAGTCTTACATTGGAGGAAGATCCCATCTTAGAATATCATAGCTAGAAAGGATAAGTAAGTCAATGTCTAGCTTTAAAGCTTCAAAGGGCAGGCTGATTTTCTTATTAGGGATTGGTGGCTTAAAGTTGAAGCCAGTCCTTATTTACCATTCTGAAAATCCTAGGTTCCTTAAGAATTATCTTAAATCCACTTGGCCTGTGCTGTATAAATGGAACAACAAAGCTTGGATGACAGCACATCTGTTTATAGTATAGTTAACTGAATATTTAAAGCCCAATGTTGAGACCTACTGCTCAGAAAAAAAGATTGCTTTCAAAATATTACTGTTTATTGATAATACACCTTGTCACTCAAGAGCTCTGATAAAGATGTATAACATTAATGTTATTTTCCTGTCTGCATAATTCAGCATCCATTCTGCAGCCCATGGATTCAAGATGAATTTTGACTTTTAAGTATTATTATTAAAGAAATAAAATTTTAAGGCTATACCTGCCATAGATAGCAATTCATCTGATGGATCTGAGAAAAGTAAATCAAAAAAGATTCACCATTCTAGATTCCAGTAAGAACATTTGTGATTCATGGAAGGAAGTCAAAATATCAACATTAAAAGGAGTTTAGAAGAAGTTGATTCCAACCTTCAAGGATGACTTTGAGAGATTCAAGACTTTGGAGGAGGGAGTAACTGTAGCTGTGGTGGAAACATTATGAGAACTAGAAGTGGAGCCTGAAGATGAGACTGAATTGTTCTAATCTCATAATAAGACTTGAATGGATGAGGAATTATTATGAGTGAGCAAAGGAAATGGTTTCTTGAGATGGAATATACCCCTGGTGAAGACGCTATGAACATTGGTGAAATAACAACAAAGGATTTAGAATATTACTTAAACGTAATATTCTAAACTGAGAAAGCAGTGTCAGAGTTCAAGGGGATCAACTCCAGTCTTAAAAGAAGTTCTACTTTAAGTAAAATGCTATCAAATTGCATCACATGCTACAGAGAATTTATGTGTGTGTGTGTGTGTATATATATGTGTATATATATATATACACACACATACACATACATACATACATATATATACACACATATATATGTGTGTATATATATAAAATAAAATATATATGCATACATAAAATATATATACATACATATATTTTATGTATGTATATTTGTATTTACATATATTTTATGTATGTATATATATATTTTATGTATACATATACATACATAAAATATATATACATACATATGTATGTATGTATATATATATTTTATGTATACATATACATACATAAAATATATATACATACATATGTATGTGTACATACATGTATATGTATGTATACATATTTTATTGCACTTTAGGTTCTGGGGTACATGTGCAGAACATGCAGGATTGTTGCATAGGTACACACATGGCAATGTGGTTTGCTGCCTCCATCCCCCCGTCACCTATATTTGGCATTTCTTTCCATGTTATCCCTCCCCAACCTCCCTACCCCCACTGTCCCTCTCCATTCTTCCCCAACAGACCTCAGTGTGTGATGCTCCCCTCCCTGTGTCCATGTGTTCTCATTGTTCAACACTTGCCTATGAGTGAGAACATGCGGTGTTTGATTTTCTGTTCTCGTGTCAGTTTGCTGAGATGGTTTCCAGATTCATCCATGTCCCTACAAAGGACACTAACTCATCATTTTCTATGGTGGCCTAGTATTCCATGGTGTATGTGTGCCATATTTTCCTTGTCCACTCTATCATCCATGGGCATTTGGGTTGGTTCCAGGTCTTTGCTATTGTAAACAGTGCCGCAGTGAACATATATGTACATGTGTCAGTATAATAGAACAATTTATAATCCTTTGGATTTATACCCAATAGTGGGATTGCTGGGTCAAATGGAATTTCTATTTCTAGGTCCTTGAGGAATTGCCACACTGTCTTCCATAATGGTTGAACTAAGTTACACTCCCATCAACAGTATAAAGTGTTCCTATTTCTCCACGTCCTCTCCAGCATCTGTTGTCTCTAGATTTTTTAATGATCACCATGTAACCGGCATGAAATGGTATCTCAATGTAGTTTTGATTTGCATTTCTCTAATGATCAGTGATGGTGAGCTTTTTTTCATAGGTTTGTTGGCCTCATAAATATCTTCTTTTGAAAAGTGTCTGTTCATATCCTTTGCCCACTTTTGAATGGGTTTGTTTGTTTTTTTCTTGTAATCTGTTTTAGTTATTTGTAGATTCTGGATATTAGCCTTTTGTCAGATGGGTAGCAAAAATTTTTTCTCATTCTGTTGATTGCCGCTTCACTCTAATGATTGTTTCTTTTCCTGTACAGAAGCTCTGGAGTTTAATTAGATCCCATTTGTCTATTTTGTCTTTTGTTGCCAATGCTTTTGGTGTTTTAGTCATGAAGTCCTTGCCTTTGCCTATGTCCTGAATGGTTTTGTCTAGGTTTTCCTCTAGAGTTTTATGGTGTTAGGTCTATGTTTAAGTCTTTAATCCATCTGGAGTTAATTTTAATGTGAGGTGTCAGGAAGGGGTCCAGTTTCTGCTTTCTGCACATGGCTAGCCAGTTTTCCCAACACCATTTGTTAAACAGCGAATTCTTTCCCCATTGGTTGTTTATTTCAGGTTTGTCAAAAATCAGATGGTTATAGATGTGTGGCATTGCCTCCAAGGCCTCTGTTCTGTTCCATTGGTCTATATCTCTGTTTTGGTACCAGTACCATGCTGTTTTGATTACTATAGCCTTGTAGTATAGTTTGAAGTCAGGTATCGTGATGCCTCCAGCTGTGTTCTTTTTGCTTAGGATTGTCTTGGCTATGCAGGCTTTCTTTGGGTTCCATATGAAATTTAAGGCGTTTTTATTTCCAGTTCTGTGAAGAGGGTCATAAGTAGCTTGATGAGGATAGCACTGAATCTATAAATTACTTTGGGCAGTATGGCTGTTTTCACAATATTGATTCTTCCTAACCATAAGCATGGAATGTTTTTTTTTCCATATGTTTTTGTCCTCTCTTATATCCTTGAGCAGTGGTTTGTAGTTCTCCTTGAAAAGGTCATTTACATCCTTTATTAGTTGTATTCCTAGGTATTTTATTCTCTTTGTAGCAATTGTGAATGGCAGTTTGTTCTTGATTCAGCTCTCTTTAAGTCTGTTATTGGTGTATAGGAATGCTTGTGATTTTTGCACATTGATTTTGTATCCTGAGACTTTGCTGAAGTTGCTTATCATCTTAAGGAGATTTTGGGCTGAGACGATGGTGTCTTCTAAATATATAATCACGTTGTCTGCAAATAGAGACAATTTGACTTCCTCCTTTCCTATCTGAATACTCTGGCTAGAACTTCCAATACTATATTGAATAGGATTGGTGAGAGAGGGCATCCTTGTCTAGTGCCAAATTTCAAAGGGAATGCTTCCAGTTTTTGCCCATTCAGTATGGTATTGGCTGTGGGTTTGTCATAAATAGCTTTATTATTTTGAGATATGTTCCATTGATACCTAGTTTCTCGAGAGTTTTTTTTAATGAAAGGAAGAGCCAATGAATGTGGCAAACTTCATTGTTCTCTTATTTTAAGAAATTGCCACTGGCATCCCAACCTTGAGCAACCACTACCCTGATCTGTCATTCAGCCATAACACTGACAAGACCACTTGGCCAGCAGAAAGACTTATGACTTGCTGAAGACTCAGATGAGTGTTAGCATTTTCTAAAAGTATTTTTAGTTAAGGAATTTACAATGCTTTTTAGACATAATGCTATTGCATACTTAATAGAGGACGTATAATGTAATCATAACTTTAATATGCACTGAGAAAACAAAAACTTTGTGTGACTTGCTTTATTGTTATATTTGCTTTACTGCAGGGGTTTGGAACCAAATCCACAATATCTCCAAGGTTTGATTGTATAAACGTTTTCTCATCCCAATTTAACCTCTTTTCCGGTTGACTATGGAAAGCCAGCTTAATCATTGTTCTTAATTAAAAAGTTCAGTATGCTACAGAAAGTTTCAGTGTAGTTGAAGAATAAAAAATTTGCCAAGTTTTTTTTTTTGTCTTGAAATAATCAGTATGCACTTTGTCTGGGGAGCACATTCAGAGTAGGGAAGAGGAAAAGGGTACTTAGCTTTACTAGATGAGTATTGTATGCATGCATTTGTGTCTTCTCTTATATGATGTTTCCAGGAGATTAGTTTCAGGGACTATCAATCCTGATGTATGTCCTTTTTCTAGAGGAGAATTTATTTAATATAAGACCAGCAGGTAACACTTTTCTGAAAAAACACTGATGCTTATTAATATGGAACAACAGATAACAATAATTCAGTGATTGGTATGTAATCATTGCTTTCCAGATTTTGAGAGTGGTCAGCTGAAACACTGCCCACAGTGGATATATGACGATGTGGGCATGATCCTTAATGTCACTACAATTCTAGTCGCACTTGCCCTTAATCCCAAAAGTCACAGCCAAGTTAGTTAGTTCTTATTATCCTGGCAGTCCTGAAATCTATACTCTGCTTGCCAAATATTCTGATTTTCTTTCTTTGTGTAAAACAATTGCTTTTCTTAGTCATCTATTTCCCCCCCTTTATACAACACTATTGTCCTTGTTTTGGCTTTTTTTCTCTACCTAAGGGTCATTTCTTGTCTCATTTGGATACTTCTTTCATGCCAATGGCAAATTCTCTCTCTGCTCTAGCATAATTAGTTCTGGGCTTGTTTCAGTTTGCAGTTGTATCTAATATCCAATTACATTTAATTTATTAATTAATTTATTTTTTCTTTTCAAATCAAGAAGCTACAGTGTTTTCTGAATTTGATATTACAATATCAAGATGATAATTTTCTTTCTTCTTTTTTTTTTATTGTGCTTTAAGCTCTGGGGTACATGTGCACATCCTGCAGGGTTGTGGCATAGGTACACACATGTCATGGTGGTTTTCAGTCTCCACCCCCTGTCACCTAAGTCAGGAATTTCTCCCAATGTTTTCCCTCCCCAGCCTCCCCACCCCCTGCTGTCCCTCACCTAGACCCCACTCCCAACCTACCCCAGTGTGTGATGGTCCCCTCCCTGTGCCCCCATGTTCTCATTTTTCAACACCTGCCTATGAGTGAAAACATGTGGTATTTGGTTTTCTGTTCTTGTGTCAGCTTGCTGAGAATGATGGTTATCAGATTCATCCATGTCCCTATGAAGGACACGAACTCATCGATTTTTATGGCTGCATAGTATTCCGTGGTGTATATGTGCCACATTTTCCCTGTCCAGTCTATCATCGATGGGCATTTTGGTTGGTTCCTGGTCTTTGCTATTGTAAACAGTGCCACAGTGAACATACATGTGCATGTGTTTCTATAGTAGAACTATTTATAATACTTTGAGTATATACCCAGTAATGGGATTGCTGAGTCAAATGGAATTTCTATTTCTAGGTCCTTGAGGAATCGCCACACTGTCTTCCACAATGGTTGAACTAATTTACACTCCCACCAACAGTGTAAAGTGTTCCTGTTTCTCCACATCCTCTCTAGCATCTGTTGTCTCCAGATTTTTTAATGATCGCCATTCTAACTGGCGTGAGATGGTATCACAATGTGGTTTCGATTTGCATTTCTCTAATGACCAGTGATGATGAGCATTTTTTTCATATGTTTGTTGGCCACATAAATGCCTTCTTTTGAAAAGTGTCTGTTCATATCCTTTGTCCACTTTTTGATGGGTTTGTGTGTTTTTTTCTTGTAAATCTGCTTTAGTTCTTTGTGGGTGCTGGATATTAGCCCTTTGTCAGATGGGTAGATGGCGAAATTTTTTTCCCATTCTGTTGGTTGCCAGTTCACTCTAATGATTGTCTCTTTTGCTGTGCAGAAATTCTTAAGTTTAATTGGATCCCATTTGTCTATTTTGACTTTTGTTGCCAATGCTTTTCATGTTTTATTCATGAAGTCCTTGCCTATGCCTATGTTCCTAATGGTTTTGCCTAGGTTTTCTTCTAGGGTTTTTGTGGTGTTAGGTCTTATGTTTAAGTCTTTAGTCCATTTGGAGTTAATTTTAGTGTTTGGTGTCAGGAAAGGGTCCAGTTTCAGCTTTCTGAACATGATTAGCCAGTCTTTCCAACATCATTTATTGAACAGGGAATCCTTTCCCCATTGCCTGTTTTTGTCAGTTTTGTCAAAGATCAGATGGTTGTAGAGGACACAAACAGATGGAAAAACATCCCATGCCCATAGTTAGGAAGTATCAATACCATGAAAATGTCCATATTCCCCAAAGTAATTTACAGATTCAACACTATCCCCATCAAGCTACCATCGACCTTCTCCATAGAACTGGAAAAAACCACTTTAAACTTCATAAGGAACCAAAAGAGATCCCGCATAGCCAAGTCAATTCTAAGCAAAAAGAACAAAGCTGGAGGCATCATGCTACCAGACTTCAAATTATACTACAAGGCTACAGTAATCATAACAGCATGGTACTGGTACCAAAACAGAGATATAGACCAATGGAACAGAACTGAGGTCTCAGTAGCAATGCCACCTATCTAATTTATTTATTTTAATAATTTCTGTTTTCATTTTTGATGCAGGGGGTACATGTGCAGGTTTGTTACATGGGTATATTGCCTTATGCTGAGCTTTGGAATACAAATGATTCCATCGCCCAGGTAGGAAGCATAGTACCTATTAGTTATGAACTGTTACACCCCTCCCATCCTTCCTGCTTTAGTAGTCCCCAGTGTCTATGGTTGCCATCTTTATGTCCTTGAGTACACAGTTTGTAGCTCACACTTATAAGTAAGATGATATGGTATTTGGTTTTCTGTTCCTGCATTAATTTACTTAGCATAATGGCCTCTAGCTGCATTCATATTGCTGCAGAGGACACAATTTTGTTCTTTTTACAGCTGCATAGTATTCTGTAGGAGGTGTATATCTCACATTTTCTTTATCCAATCCATTGTGGATGGGCACCCAGGTTGAATCCACGTCTCTGCTATTGTGAATAGTGCTGTAATAAACATACAAGTGCCGTGTCTTTTAGTACAAAAATGTATTTTCTTTCAGAAATACCCAGTTTTCAACTTTCAAGCCCTGAATTATGTAATATCAAACGAATTTCAACCATTTAAAACCCCATAACAGGAATAGGTAATATATTATTAATCTATATTCTCCTGTGATTTAAACTAGTTCTCAGAGGCTCAACATCTTTGGAAGACTCATTAATCATCTCTTGTCTATAAGGCTATAAAGTGATTCTTACAGTCAATTACTACCTTAAATGTTATAAAAAGTTGGTATGTTTAAATTTGCGGTAGTTTTACTGATCTTTACTGATCAGTACACATGGGTCAAAATTTTAAAAAAGGTTAAAAAACTAATGAACTAGTTGATATCTATATCAATTCATAGTGTGTATGAATTGATATTGATACAAAAGAGGTATATCATTATTGAATGATTATCAATTGAATTCATATTGAATGATATTGATACCAAAAGGGGTATTCTTTTTAATAGCTACTCTCTACTTTTGCCTCAAGTATAACCCTTTATAAAATTTCAAAATGGTGATGAGCTTATTTTATGATGAAAGAAAATGAAGGAAAATGAGTTAAGCATTACATCACAAAATGTCAAGTTGAAAGCAAATTTCTCAAATTCCAGTTTGAGATGGGCCTAGGCCTATGGAGGTAAAGGATGTTATGGGGGTGTGAGCAGAGGATATTTTATACTCTCTAGTTGGAGTTCCTGGGTTTCATAAGTTTTTACTTTAAGTTTCCTGTAATTCTCATATGTTATCTTCTTCTGTGTTGGAGCTCAGACTCCTGGCCCAGGGACTTGAAACTGAAGTACTCCTACTCTGGGAAATATGGCCCTGCCATTGCAAGTTAACATGGGGAATGCATTTTCTCACAGGAGCATTGTAACATGGCATTTATTGTTCACAAAACTCTCAGGAGAGAACATTGTTCCAGCTATCTAGTTGTGTCTCAGAAAAATGCAAATTGAGTTTTAATAAACTTGCAGCCTGAACTTTTGGAACATAGTCCATGTGGTAGCTAGAGGATACCTTTATATTTAGAAATATCAAAGAAATCTTTATTGGTTTCTCTCCAAGCTCTCCTGAAAGTCATGAACATTCTGGCAACCCCAGCAAGAGTCAGCAGGAAGCCTAAATGCATATGCTATTGTACTTTTGAACTCTGAAATAGCATCTATTTTCTCAGTTCTGTTTGTTGACTCTTCTTTGATCTCATCTTATTAGAAAGATAATACTCTAACATTTTAGCATATTTAAAATAAACTGCTTCAACAATCCTCCAGGGAGCTCAGCTTAACTTTAGCCTTTTCCCAGTCTTTAAAGCTCTTACTGCAATGTGTACTCACCTTCATGGAAATTGTCTGTTAAGTGATTCTCCCTAACAGGGAGTTTACTTTTCTGAATACACTCTAGGCAGGGATATTTATATTTCATTTGATCATTTGAATGTGAACCCTATTTCTAATTTTACGATTGTCTTTGAAAGCTTGCTAATAAAACTAAAAGACTCAAAGAAGTGGAAACTGTGTCTATAGTCACAGTGGTGGTGGTTGTGGTGGAAAGAGCTACCTAGTAGGGTTATTTGTCTAGAGCTTTACATTCAGAAAGAATCTTGAAGTTAGACTTCCTATAATCTTAAAATAAAAAAATAACGTGCAGTTACATACATAATGTATTGAAAGATGATCATTGTCCATTTCAAACTTCTTGTTCCCCAACCACATCAACATCACACACTATGAATTAATATAGATATCAATTAGTTTATTGATATGTATTTTAAAATATCAATTATATACATATCTTGCAACTAGAAAAAATAGTAGCATTATAATCTTTGCTTAAAATATCTAATTTTTAAAGGTAAATATTGAAAATCTAGTCATAGTTGTAGATAGTATTAGTAGTGTTTCTAGAATTCATTTCTGCCTTCCCACTTCCAAATATTACCCAGATTTTCTTTTGGCTCTATTCATCTCTAACCTGTTCACTCTACCTTCAATACAGAATGATTCTGGTTTCCTTGACAGTCAGCAGGTTTCATTCTTGTAGCCACAATCACTGGTTCAGTGATAGATGTGACTTCTGTGGTCTAACCTGGCTGAGTTCCAGGACTCTTTCTTTGAAAGCTGTTATATTTCTTCCTTCAAAAGATTTGAATGAAGAAATACGGACTTTATACTATGAGAAGAATGAACCTTATGATGGTAGAGAGAATGAATTGAGTCCCTCCATTATACTGTAAAAGTTGATCGTACTAATTAGGTCATTCTTGTTATACCCAGTTAAATCAGAGTCAAGGAGCCAGGGAAAATAACACTTGAAATATATAACATTGCCCTAGAAATATAATTCTCTGCCTGTCCAGCTGCTAAACTTGCAGAGTTCAGCAAATATTACTCCAATTTTCTTTTTGCTCTATTCATCTCTCATCTATTCACTCTACCTTCAATACAGAAGGTTCTGGTTTTCTTGACATTCAACATGTTTCATTTTTGTAGTCACAATAAACCTGAGACCAAATACACAACTGTAACCTGAGACCAGTATTATCTACAGCTCCGGCTGAGATAACTTGCTGCACCTCTAGGACTAATTTTGCCCACTGATATCATCCACCAGTTGGAGTTTGCCAGCTCTCCAAAGCTTGACTAACGCCAGTGAATTTTTTCTCAAGACCACATGTACCATTCCTCTTTTTTATAAAACCCCCAACCTTCTCTTTGTTCTTAGGAGATACTGAAGACCATCTAATCTATGTATATGCCCTGAATTGCAATTCTTGCTTCCAAAATAAAACGTTAACTTTAGAGATTTATTTCTACATTTTAATTTTGACTTTGAAATACATGGTGTCAGAAGTGGGCTCCAAAGCTGATTGACCTTGAGGAGAATAACTGGCCCTTGATATTATGGTTGAGGTACCTATGATGGAGATCCTTGCGTGCCCCTTTTCCCCCTGATGAGTGTCTCTTGGACAGAACTCCTGAATTTGGTTTGAGTTACATTTTTGTTTGGGATTTGGCTGAGAGAGGTCTTTCTCCTTCCTGTTTGAAGAAAAGCCTTTCTCTCTGTTGTCTGGGATATCTTTTGTTGAGGAGGGTTATTTCCTTCTGTTGACCTCAGCTGTGAGGTTTTGACTTCCAGGTTTGGATGAGGGGATTTTCTCTTCATTTAGAGAAGGCTTACTGCCCTTCCTGGTATGTACTTTATCTTCCCTTGGTGCTTGCATTTTAATTTGGCTTTTGGACACTGGAGCTTGTATTTCATTGGCTTTTGTATATTTGGCATTAAACTGGATTGCAATGGGTTCTAAAAACTCAAAGGCATGCCAAAATAACTCCTACTGGGCACTTAATAGAAGCTGGATATACACTTAATTAAGCATTATGATCCATCTTCATATATTTTCTTGTCTTGATGGGCCAAATAAACTAAAGATGACCTGGAATTACAATGAAGTTCTTCTGGCTTCTCTAAACTGGTTTGTCTCAGGAATAAACTCTAAAGCTAAGTAACCTGAATGAAATGTATACCTTAATTGGTAC
Organism: Alouatta palliata; assembly: GCA_004027835.1. Classification (NCBI taxonomy): domain Eukaryota; kingdom Metazoa; phylum Chordata; class Mammalia; order Primates; family Atelidae; genus Alouatta; species Alouatta palliata. Next base: position 108,577 of record PVKV010004400.1, on the reverse strand, counting down.
ATTGAGGCATCTAAATGCAATTGGGAGTCAAAATTTTTCTTGCTCCAAAATATTAATTAATAAAGACAAATAAAACATTAAAAGAAGAAAAAAAGACTTTAAAAGTCCAAAATCTTTCTGTCCCTCAAATGCCATCTACTGTCTCTCCTGTCGATCTTTCACTTTCCAAACTTCCTTTCTTTTTAATATGTCTTCCTGTGCTAACACCCCACCTCCTGCTTTCCAGTCTCAACCTATGAAAACGTGTTCCTTTAAGATCAGGCTCTCTGACAATCCTGAAGTTCCCTGATTTCTTGTGACCCTTGGACTGAATTTGAACTTCATGCTATAGCCAAGGAATTTCCTAAAGTTACTGAAGACTCCCATTATTTTGCCCATGAATTTTACATTACAGTTCAGGCTTAGAAAAACTTGGCTTCTCTGGTCTTTACTGACTTGTTTGTCTACTTGTAGAAGGCCAGGCCAGTTGCCAAATGCAAAAGCAGATTGAAAACATCTACAAAAGGATTTAGTGAGACCTGCCCCTACCTCCTCAGCATATGGTCTGCAATATTGGGAACAGGCTCAGCAGCTTGCAAGAAATTTACATGGGGCCGTGGTCAAAGCATCTCCCAAAACCACAGACTGGAATAAAATTCAAGCGTATACCCAACAACCAAATGAATCAGTTTACAACTATTAAAGCAGGTTCCAAGCTGTACTTAGAGAAAATTCTAGTCTTCCCATGGATGTTGACTCCACTAGAGTCTCCTTTAATTCTGTGTTTCCTAATGGTCTCTCCTAAGAACTTTCTCAACTAGTAAAACAAGCCGGCCTAAAATAGGAGACCATATCAACTACTGATCTTGTTAATTTGGCAAATTAATAGCCTCAAACATTATATAATACCAATAAAAAGAAGGCCACTAAAATTTTAAATGTCCAACTACACAAATGAATGCTTCCAGAAAAAACAACTGGGGGCTGGGTGCAATGACTCATGTTTGTAATCCCTGTGATTTGGGAAGCCAAGACAGTTGGATCACTTGAGCCCAAGAGGTCGAAACCAGCCTGGGCAGCATGACAAAATCCCATCTCTACCAAAAATATACAAAAATCAACTGGATATGGTAGTGCATGCCTGTCGCCCAACTACCCATGAGGCTGAGGTGGGAAAGTCACCTGAGACTGGGAGGTTGAGGCTGCAGTGAGCCATGATGGCACCATTACACTCCGGCCTGGGTAACAGATTGATACCCTGTCTCAAAAACAAAACAAACAAACAAACAAACAAACAAACAAACAAAACCCCATAATTGAGACCTTAAATGGTACAAGTTGAATCTACAAGGGCTATTTTCTGGTAATTGTCACTAGTGTAAATAGTCAAACCATTGGAATAAGAACTATCCTAAGCTTAAATGAATTAGACATCCTTCTTCAAATGAACTTGCAGTATCTCCCCTGCTATAAGGGGATGTGAGGATTCACAGTGTTTTTTTTTCTTCAGTCCTCCCTCTTAATCACCATGAGGAGATTACTCTTCAAATTGGCAATAAGATTCTAACTGTTCTCCGAGACACAGGAGCAGCCCTGTCAGTTCAACCCCATCAGCCTCAATCAGCCCCTACCTCAGAGTGATAAAACATTCAAAGGGCCGGGGAGTCTCTAATAAGCCATTGATAGCCTTTATGTCCCAGTCTATTACTTTTTTTTTTTTTTACAGGATTTTTACAGGATAGCCATCTTTTCTTACTGGTGGAGTCTGCTCCAGCTCATTTACTGGGATAAGACTTTTTTTAAACAGAAAAACCATGCTGGCATCTCCTGCTCCCAAAAGAGGGAAATAATTCTAGAATTTGATGATTCCAATAGTTCACTGGGCTGTCCAAAAAAGAAAAACCTAAAAAAATATGTTTTTAAAGAGACCCAAGATGGCTACAGTTTGGACATATGGGTAATAAAAACTAGGCCTATAAACTAAAGTTGATCTCTCACTCACAAGGGTGGGGTCTGTCAAATATTTAACTGACATGTACTGATTATGACCTTTCCTATCAGATAAAGCACAAAGACAGGGTAAAAAGCAGTCATCTCTCTCCAGACCCTAAGACAGCTATGTACTAGTTAACATTTTACTCTGTGTATGTTAACCACATATTTGCTTTGTCTTATATATAGGGTCACTGGGCACTAATCAGAGTTGTAAGAATGTCACCTTTGCTTCATTCCCCCACCCTTCTTTCATTTTCTAGATAACAAAATGTGCAAACTTTGAGCTCATGTAGCCCACTCTGGGACACATTCTTGGTTTGTGTTAATTCTGCATTTCTGGATTGCGATCCTCAAACATGACTCAAAATACAATTACTTTAAGTTTATGGTGCCTCGTATTTTAGCCTCCAGCAGACAGGACTCTACCAATGATGCTTCAGGTATTTGTTATGCTGTCTCATGTGCCAAAGACATCTCTGTTGCCTTCCAAATTTCCTTAGTAGAACAGATACCTGTCTCTTTATGGGCCATATCATCAACAGATATCAATAGGATTTATAGTACACTCCTGATAAAAATCCAAATTGACCCCCTTACCTAATATCAACAGTATTCCTTTAGTCAATTTGCCTGATAATGCATAAAACCCATAACTGAAAAGTACAAGACTCAGGGTTTAATAATTCCTTGCACTAGTAGTCTCTGTAATACTCCTATTCTCCTGGTGAGAAAATCTAACAACCTAACAACGAGAAGATGTGTTCAGGATAAATAATACTGTCATACCCCATCGCCTTACAGTACCAAATTTGCACACTTTACTCACATGAATACCAATTGATAGTGAATTTTTCACTGTAATTAACATCTGTAATTCTTTCTTTAGCTTCCTGTTGATTAACGCCATCAATACATATTTGCCTTCACCTGTATAAAACGATAATATACCTGGGTGGTTACGCCTTAGGAATATATTGAAAGTCCTTTTTACTTCTCCCAAATTCTGAATGCTGATTTAGGAGATGTGGCTTTTTCCTAAAACTTGTCTTTATTACATTATGAAGATGAGTTATTTCACTGTTTTTCCTCATAGGCAAGACTGCAAGGAAGACAGCGTACATTTATTAATGTACACCAAAATCACATGGTTTTTAAAGAAAAATTACAACTCGTTAAGACCCAAGTTAAATATCTGGGTCATCTGATTTCAGAAGCAGAGCTGCATTTGGGTCCTGAACAACTACAAGGTATTCTACAATTCTGGAAACCCAAACAAAACGACGCCTTTCAGGGTTCTTTGGATTCACGGATAGGATACCGCCATCAACTGGATACCAAACTTCTCTTTGACTGCCTGATCCCTGCATGTCCTGCTTGAAACCTCTAAACCTGATCCCATTATATAAAAAAATCTGGAGATACTGCCTTTTCAAAATTAAATAAAGGGCTTTTAAATACCCCTGCCCTAGACACCCTAATTAGCTGCTTCTTTTTTTCCTTTTTGTTTATGAATAGAAGGAAATGCCTTGGACATTCTAACCCAGAAACACCGATTTCGGCACCACCCCATTGGAGATTACAGCCAGCAGCTAGAGCTGGTAGCTTGAGAATTACCCGCTAGTTTGCAAGCAGTCCCAGCTACCACCCTATTAATTAAATCCCACTGAAGAAATTATCATGGAATCTCCCTTATGCATTTTTGTTCCCCACAGTGAAGAATCTCTTCTAAATTCACATCACAACCAGCATTTCTCTATCATTCACCTTCCCTCTTGTGAACACCGTTTACAAGCTGCTCCTCACATAACTCTTTATCAATGTAATAATCTCAGCCCTGCTATCCTTTTGCTCCCTCCTTTTGGTGAGAACCCCCCACCCCTACCCCGTGATTACTGGACACTTTCTGACTCCTCAGAAAGTTTCAGAAGAAACTGCACTAGGTTATGCTGAAGTGTGATGGTTTACAGATGAATGATATTTAAAAGATGACAGTGGTAAATAATGTGCAGGTTATCCAGTTACCACTTTCTTTGAAGTCACTGAAGATGCTCCCTTACCTATGCCTACTCCGCCCAACAGGCTGAACTTACTGCTCTTGCTCAGCTTTGCTTCCTTGCTAAAAGAAAATCTGCTAATACATATACAGACAGCAGTAGGCTTTGGGATTGCTCATGATTATGGAATGCTCTGGAAACCAAGGGGTTTCTGCACTTCTACTAGGGATCAAATGAAAAAGGGATTCTATGTACAGGACTTCCTGAATACCATCCATCTACCAGCTGCCTGAGCTATTACCAGAACTCCAGACATTCCAGGTTAGACCCAATGGAAGCTAGAAGAAACCACGTTGCTAATAATGCTACAAAAAATGATGATATTAAAGGTTCATTTCATCAAAACTCTGTTGTGGCCCCACTAAAAGAGCCCTCAAAAGATGACTAAAAAATAATTACCAAAGATGCATGAAATGTGCACCAGAAGCTGAAAAGGAAAGATCCTGGCTGCTGGGTTGATGATTTAAAAAAGAAGAACTATGTTTTGAACCTGATAACAAATTAGTTTCCCCAAATTTAGTAAAATATTCATTATTAACCAAAGAATATAATTTGACTCATTGGGCAATTAACAAATTAATTTCTTTTTTTTTTTTTTTTTTGTATTTTTTTTTTTTTTAGTAGAGACGGGGTTTCACCATGTTGACCAGGATGGTCTCGATCTCTTGACCTCGTGATCCACCCACCTCGGCCTCCCAAAGTGCTGGGATTACAGGCGTGAGCCACCGCGCCCGGCTAACAAATTAATTTCTTTTAGAAAATGATATTGGTGGGGTGACATTTAAAAAGCTGCAAAACATGCCTATGTGGCTTGCACCACCTGCCCTAAGTTTAATCTAGGAAAACCCATATGTACTAATCCCATTAGTTTACCTAATGGGCCTTTCAAAGTTTGGCAAATGAATTTCACCCAACTACCCCTTCCCATGGGTGTATATTTATATGCACCCGTAATGGGTTGCATGTTCTTCCATTGAGTAGAGGCTTTTTCCTGTAGGTAAGCCAGTGCTTCAGCTACGGCCAAAATTCCTCTCCAGTTTTGGGAAGCTGGAAAGATCTGATGGGTGGGTGCTGGACGCGGGCAAAACTAGTTCTAGAGTTGCAGCAAGTTGTCTCAGGCAACTCCTCTTGAACTACAGAATAATTGGGAATCCCATTCTCCTGGCCATGTAATAAAGCAAGTATGTTCACAGCATTGCCATTGTGCCTACGATCCCTAATTATCTGGTCTAGTAGGATGAACAAATGGAACTGTACAAACCCAGCTGGAAAGATTTATGGAAACCCTACACCTTCGTTGGCCTAAAGTTCTTTCATTGGTATTATTAAATCTAAAGGCCACTTTTTCGGGAGGCTCATAAACTTCCACCTTTGGAGACCGTCACAGGCCATCCTATACACTTGGTGCCTTCTGCTTGTGACCCTCAATGAAAGAAGACATACTTCAATATTGTAAAGGCATTATTAAAGTAATGAATGGCAATCAGACTTTGGTAGAACATCTCTCCTCAGCACATTCCTAGGAAACAAAGACCTAAAACACCAAGATCCGCAGCCTGGCAGCTTGGTCTACTGGAAAAGATACCTACATAAGAATTCTCTCCATCCTCACCGGAAGGCCATAGCCAGTACTTCTCACCAACCCCTGTGCTGCCAAACTAAAGGGCATCGACTCCTGGATCCACATCTCTTATATTAAAGGTTTCTACTTCTCACTGAACCAGCACCCAAACAGGCAATTTAAAACTGAGTTCCCTTCACTGGTGAGATAAAGCAGATAATATTTGTAGTGGACTGTGGACCAGGTCAGTATATCCTTTTTAAAAATGTTTTGGTCTCTTCTTACATGGCTGCATTTTCCTGGAAAGATAATGCCCTAGTGTACATTTTCTAGTCTAATACCGAAGGTGGAAATACAACCGTTGGATTTGTCACTCAAAACTCTGATATGTTCATGATGCAAGTGAACTTTTAGTTTACCACGTAACAGATTTCACTCATGTTACTAACATAACTGTTTGTTCAAATTGTGCATCTGGTCCTTTTTATAAAGTCAAACTTTCAGACCCACATGTTCAGATTCCCTGTTTCACCCTAACAGTGCCGACAGTCTGTAAAAAATACTTTGAGAATGGATTAAAAATTATAAAAATTAGATCTGAAAAACTAGTAAGAATATTGATGATCCAATTCTTTAATTGTTGATGGTTACCAGCAATGTAATAACTTGATAGTAAGACTTTGAATAAATATTTCTGACACTTCCCTATGAATAACTATTCGTACATAAGGTACTCTGTGTGGGATTACCTGCTGTGCCCCAACAGGACACGTTTTTATTTATGGGGGATTTGATAATCAATCCTATGCCTAGGCAACATCACACCTTATAAATGGAAAGAAAAAGGCCAGTGTGGTTTAGGATATTTCTGGATTCAACTTAAGTTAACAAACTTTGAACATTGTTGACACTTATTATCTTATGCTTTACTATTAACAGATACCCTCCTGGAAGGCATAAATCCAGCCAGATGAGTCTCTCAGTTGCCCGAGCTTTTCTGCCTTGGATCAGTCACTTAGAAACAATGGCTGGAAACTTATCCTTAACAACTGGAGATGATTTTAGAGCTAAGGTCATTGTGACCCAACAAATTTCCCTAGATTTTCTTGCTAAAGTAGTATTAGCTAACAAAATTGCTCTAGATTACTTACTAGCTAAGCTAGTGTTTGTGCAATAGCTAACTTAATTAAGTAGAAACACAATTACACAAGATAAAAAAATAAGCTAGCTGGCTGGGTGATCAAGTGTCACCAGATACCTCTGGACTTTTTGATCTATTTCACTGGTTACTTTCAAAATTAAGTCATGGCTTAGAACTGTTATTCAAACTGGATTTACTGTACTGTTGCTGATTATTTTTTGTATCATGATTTTAGAACTGCTTTTCAAACTGGATTTATTGTACTATTGCTGATTATTTTTTATATCATGATTTTTAAAGCTTTGTTCTTATTGCCTGTCTAATCTTTGTAAAGCCGACTCTTCCAAGAGGATAATGTGAGCTCAATACCTGAAGATGATTGCTGATGCCTATGGGACTAATAAGATAGAGCTTGATACCAAACTCCAAAAAGAGCTTTCCTGAGGACGTAGTTCATTCTGGCTGCTTTGTTACTCAAATGTGGCCTGTGTCTCTGACATAGATCCCTGTCTTTTTTCACTGATGTGGGACAGAGACAATTGGGACAGGTGGTGGGAACAGAGACAATTGGGACAGGTCCATCTTTGCGTGGAGGGACAATTCAGCTTAATTGCAAAATAGTTGATCAGTGATATCTGCAGAGGAAGATCTTGATCAAAAGGGAGAAATGGGCCAGACACAGTGGTTCATACCTATAATCCCAGAATTTTGGGAGGCCGAGGCAGGAAGATCTCTTGAGGCTAGGAGTTTGAAACCAGCCTGGGAATATAGTAAGATCCTGTCTCTACAAAAAAATAAAAATAAAAAATTAGTCTGGCATGGTGGCATGTACCTGTGGTCCTAGGTATTCAGGAGGCTAAGTAGGGCAGGAGGATTGCTTGAGCCCAGGAGGTCAAGGCTGCAGTGAGCCATGATCGCGTCACTGTACTTCAGCGTGGGTGAAAGAGCTAGATGCTGTCTTAAAAAAAAAAAAAAAAAAAAAAAAGGAAGATAAAGGTGAAAGTTTGACCCCAATCAGAGGCACCACAAGAAAAAGCACTCAGGTACATAACATTGCTCTAGAAATAGAATTCTCCACAAGTGCTGTGCACTGGCTGCTAAAACTGCCTGTCATAACGTGAGACTAGTTTGATCTATAGCTGCTGAGATAACTCGCTGCAACCCTAGAACTAGCTTTGTCCACTGCCATCGCCCACCCATCAGATCTTGTCAGCTCCCGAAAACTTCAATAACACAAAGGAACTTTCTCTCAGCACCACACATGACATTCTTCTTTTGTATAAAATCCTTAATCTTCTCTTTGTACTTCAGACATACCGTAGACGTCCTGGTCTGCCTGTATGCCCGAATTGCCACTATTTCTTCTCAAATAAAATATTAAATTTAGAAAATCATCTCTACTTTTTTATTTTGACTCCAACAATATCATTATAGATGTGCCAATTCTGACATCTGCTGTAGCTGAGGAATTTTCATGTTTATGATAAACAGTTCTCCCTTTTTTGAAATCAGGTTTGAATTAAACTTTCTATTATTTATCACATAAACAACCTTCATGTGTTTCTATTATCCTGATATGGAATTTCTTACATTTTTAATATCCAGAGATCTTCAAAATTTCGAAGGGCAGAGGTCTCTCTTAGCCTTTGATGCCCTGATTCAATCTAATGACTGCCGACGCAGTTCAGTCCAGGTTTTCCGGTGAGTCAGAGATCTGAGCTCAGTAAAGTTGTCCCCAGCTCTCAGGAATGGTTTAATGGGTTTAAGAGGTTGTGATATCGAGGATCCAATATCTTGGGTTAGACCAGTCCTCTGCTTTACATTCTTAATTTCATCACAAAAACCAGGGTGGAACTCAGAAAGATCTAGGGAAAGACCATTGTAGGGAAAAGCGTTGGGTCCCAGTGGCTCTAGCTGTAGAGCCAACTGCAGATCCTGTCATTAAGGATAGGATTCTAATTATTGCTTCTAAGCGATTGGCTGAGTAATATGTGACCCAGACATAAAAATATGCTAGGTAAGATCTATTGTACATTTTACTTCTTTTGAGAAGTTCATCTTAAGTAGAAGTTAACTTCACATCGAGGGTTCGCACGTGGCCAACTGTGTCCTCCAGGGGACACTTGGCTGTGTCTGGAGGAAGCTGTTTTTTGGCTGTCACAACTAGGGCGAGATGCTACTGGCGTGTAGTAGGTAGAGGCACGAGATGCCACTAAATAACCTATTAGGTTGGTGCAAAAGTTGCTGTGTTTTTTGCCATTACATTCAATGGCAAAAGCCGCAATTACTGTTGCATCAACGTAATACAATACACAGGACAACCCACAACAATACGTTTTCTAGCCCTAAATGTTAGTAATACCAAGCTTAAATCAGGTAGTGAAGCGCTAGTGGTCCAGCTGCAGCCATGTGTTACACTCTGTCTCAGTTTTTTTTCTCTATCTTCTTCTCTCTTGTGTGCTGGGTAAGCTGTGTGTTTACAATTATTCCACTGCTTCCTAGTTACAGTTTTGATGTCTCCTTGTTATTGGGAGAAACAGGTAAGTTTGAAAACTGGCATAATACTTTTTCTTTGGTGCAGTTAGGTAATTTAAAGGGACTATTACCTAAGCAAGTGGGAGGAGGTTTTACTTAGTCGCTTCTCCAATCCTTTTAAAGTAAGTTTCTAAGTACTGTAATTAATGTTTACAAGGTGCTGCTCAGTTGTTTTTTTTTTTTTTTAAAGATTCAACACTGTGTGAGATTTTTCCTGCTTTACAGGAGCTCACAATCTAATAGTGGAAATGGGAAAACATTCAAACTACTTTAGTACAAGGGAGTACCTCTCATGTATAATAAGTTACTGTTGGGGCCCAGAAAAATAATACCCCCAAATATGCTGCTTTGTCCTTCAGACTGAGAGCGTCTGGAGAGCAGCACATGTAGGAAGGGGCTTTCTCTGAAATTGCTCTATCTACCTGTAGGCTGGATCTTCCAGAAGTTCAGCTGTTGCAAATCCCTTTCCCAGATAGCTCATCAACCAGGAGGGAGGATGACACGTATCACAGGAAGGAGTTGACGTCACACCCACAGCCCAGACAGACTTTGTCCCATGCTGTGGTTGGTTCTTTGAGCCAATTCATCCCACCTAAAAATTACTTATTTTTCCTCTACAATTGCCTACATTTCATACTTCCCTTTCCCCTGTGAAGAAGGAAGAAGGCATATAAGCTTCTAAGTCTCACTGGGTTATTGGGTCCTCTCTCTTCTGACAAGCTCCCATGCGTGTAATGTATTTATATGCCTTTTGTCCTGTTAATCTGTCTACCGTCCGTGTATTTCTCAAATATCGAACCTCCCAAATAGGTTTTCTTGCCCCAATGTCACCGACTCCCGGGGTGAATGCTGCTGGACAAATAGGGCCACTCTAAAGGGCCACTCCCAGCTTGCCGTATTTCTCTGGTGGGATCTCTAGGACCACAGACTTCTTTAGTGCTTTTAGAAGCTTCCAGGCAACTGCCTGTGGTGAGGCTGCCAGCTTTAATCATTCACCTTCCTTTGTGCAAAGACAGCGAGGAGAAAAATGCAGCTCAGCAAGGCTGAGAGGGCATGAAATTGTGTTAAGCACCATTCACGACAATGACTGGATTTGCTATTTTAAAGTAAGTGACTAAATGTTTTTTTTTTTTTTTTTGAAATTGTAATTTTCCTGTGCTGTTAAGTGTAAAGGTGACTGCTCTGTGGTGGGCTCTCAGCAGTTTGTACTCGACAGCTAATCAGGTTGATTCATTTGGTGAGGTGGGCAGTAAGCTCAGTTATAAAGCAGAATTGAGTTCTTACCTCACTGAGATGTAACACCACACATTTTTTTTCTTTCCGCATTTTGAAGGAAAGAAATAGTCATGCAGACTTTTCAGGAGGACATTTGGAAGACACAGCGAGGTTTTATATGTGTAACAGGAAACATAATCATCCGTGGAACAAAACCGGCTCCCTTACTGAGTTTACTAGCAGCCTTTCAATAAATGATTTAGGCAGCTATCACTAATGGGAGCTGGAGGTTTTGGTAGGGACCATCCTGGGCTTATTTTAGCTCAATCTTAGGGCTTGTGAATTGTAAAATGCACGTTTACCTGCTGCTAATTTTATCAGAGATGACCAGAAGCAAGTTAGCAATGGCTCAGTATTACCAAATTTCCCCACAGGATGGCATACATCAGTTAAAAACAAAATTTATAGTATTAGCAGAACTCATGAAAATAGAGATGGATTAAATTTTCTATGAGTCTTCACCATGTTTAGGGTTTGATACACACTCTAACTTGATTGTAGTGAACAAGAGCGGTGTGGGTGCTTGCCAGGCACTGGCACAGACGCAGAGACGGAATTTGTGGTATGTGCAAAGGGAGAAATGGACCCATGCTAAGAATGGAGTTGCTACAAATAAAGCTTAGCATCTAAGATCCCCCCGACCACCACAGGGCCATTTACGGAGTTAATTTTCTTCCTCCATCAGAAGATTAGCAACTCTCATGAGATCAAATCAGAACAAGCAGAATCTCATCCAAATTAAGGAAAGGCACAAGATGATTTTGGGTTTGATTTGATGAAAACAGTGTTCTAATATTTCTAATATTTTATAGCTTGAGAATAATAACAAATATAGTATTTTAGCTACATGAACACAGAAATCACATAGGCCAATCCTGAATGCTGCAAAAAAAGTTCCAAAGAGAATGAGTAATTTGTCCAAGCCAGGACCAGGACAAAAGCAGCAGCTGCTCCCGTTATTCCTATTTAGAGAGGACTTATCCCGTGCGAAGGTGAATGAAGAAGCTTGGTTTGTGTGTCCAGCAAAAATATTTTCAAAATTACCTAATGTTGCAGATCAATATAAATAGCAAAGTTTTCTAAAGATAATTTATTACTCTGAAAGATAGAGAAATGCTAACGGTTTATATTAAAGGATGTTATTATTAAAAATGCTTTGGGCAGTTTAACAGGGTGGTAGAAATTGGGTGGAGGCTGTAATACTCCCTGGGGTTGCCCTGGGAATCGCCACAAGGTCTGAATTTTCTGACCCTTCCTGAGATCCCGCTCCACTGTGGGATATTTCCCGGCACTGCATCATGTCCCATATGGGAAGAACGGCTGTTATCTCTGTTTGTCCACCTTTTGAGACTCTTCCTGTGAGCCGAGTGTCCTTTTGTCCACCACATCTTGCAGGCCTTTTAATGGCTGAGCTTGTCAAGCACACTTCCCCATTACCTTGGAAAGGATACTTAAGTGCTCTTGAGGGACTTAGTCCCTCACTAGGGAAAGTAAAATCCCAGTTTGTTATTTTTCCACCACCAACTGCCAATTCGTTTCAGTTACAGTGTCTGGGAGTTTCATTATTGCGTGTGAGCAAATGTGCTTTACTTTGTGTTCATGTACTTTAGAGGTATCTACTATAAAGCTTTAGAAGGCAAGGATGCTGTCTTCTCCAGCTCATGTAGGTCTTGCAAATGTAAGCAACTTATTTTTTAAAGTGCAAAGCAAACAAACAGAAAGAAATTCCTAATTATAGCATCTTGGCATCTGAAGAATCCTTAGGCACTAGTCCCAGTTGCAGATACAGCAGATTGCATCTGGCTTATTTAAGGAAGACACTTCTAGAGGACTTGCTTAAAACAGTGATAACTATAAGCCCTTCATGGGAATGCGATTTACCCTGGGCCTGAGAATCTGCCTTTTATCCTGTCCCTACCTCGGTAATTTTGAAAGGTGTAGGTCAACTGAATCTGAAACCAATCCAGGAACCCTCTGGGCATCTGCAGCCACGTTGACAATATTTAAATGCGCCTGTCCTACTTCTTGCTTGGAAACTGCAATAATCTTTCTGCACATGCGCGTCTGTCCTATTTGCGCATTTCAGTACTGGCCAAAGGAATCTGTGGACATAGTGTGTTTTACATCACTCTGGAGTCCAGTGTTGAAGAATGTTAAAACATCATTATGTATTGCAAAAGCAGAGAAACCCCAAATCTTTTCAGTAGCCAATAACTGTCTATTTTTAAAAGAGCATTTCTACCCATGTTTTGAAAATGGCATATGTCACACTCAGGCAGACCCTGGACCTCTCCTAGGTGTGATTATTGACAAAGAGTAAAATCTCCTCAGGCCATGGGGCAATGCCTTCATCTTCCAGAATCTGGGAGTTCTTTGATGAGATTCTGTTTGACAAAGAATCAGGGGGAAAAAAAGTCTCAGTCCTTTTTCTTTTGCTTTTTTCTTCGATATTATCAATATGTAAAACCCTAGGCTTGAAAAGGACTTTGACATCTTTGTTAGTAAACAAACAGGGCTTATAATTCTTTTGACTGGAAGGTAGGGAGGACTGTGCTCTTGCAGTCTTTCTCCTTTTCTCCGGGTCCTCCTCTAACTTGACAAGCCATTGCAGAGGCCCCTGAAAACACTCACGTCTCTTTCAGGTTGAGAGCATTTGTTAGGCATCTGTGAGGGTTGCTTTCTCGCTGGTGGGTGTCAAGTCACGCAGGACTGCTCAGCCATTGCTTTCCCTCGAAAGCAGCGCTGTCGAGCTAGCCAGTGGCTCAATTAAAACTGAAGAAAGCATTTCACCGTGGGGGACACCAGCTTACTTTACCGACTGTGGCGTTATTAGTGAGACTGACAGGGGCAGCCGGGAGGGGTTGCAGTGGCTGAGAGGAAATGGAGACAGAGTTCATGTTTCCTCAAGAGGCAAGAGATTACTCTTTTTCTCACTGTTGCCGGCAAGTTGCTGATCTTGAAAATGAGAAACCTCATCACAGCCTATTTTCCAGACGTTGTTAATATTTAAAATTATTTTGAGAGAAATTCACCAAATGAAACATGTCATAATATTTAAAGTCAGGCAAGTTTCGCAGTGTACCTCTAGCCTATGCATTTTAATTGTTCACTCAGGGTTTTCTGCTCAAAACCCCAGGTCCTTGAACTTCTGCAGCCTTTGCATTTGGTTATTTCTTGGTGTTCTCAGGAAGTACATTACACATGCTCACTAACCGACTCCATCACAGCTGAACGCCGCGGTGCCCACCCTTTCTGCAGAGCCTTTGCCTCCATAGTGGGACCTCAGTATCAGATGCATGTTCTGTCACTGCTACCAGGCATTGGGACCGACTTACTCATCGGTCTGTCCTATCGAAAGTTGAAAGAATGTCTTTTTCTTTCATTGAACCGCACTTCGATGTTGGGGACACCGTCAGCAGTTTGGCCCATGTTTCACAAAGCCCCTTTTGAAAACAAACTTGTCATCATTTCCCTTGGGCAAGAGGCTCCTGCTTCTTCCAAGACCCCTCTTGGCCTCGCCCAGTGTGTTTTTGGGTCACAGCCGTTTAGACTTGACAGACAAAACATGAAATACAAAGACATTATTGATAACTGTCTTTGTAACACTTGAGGTTTCAGGATAGCAGAAGAGAAGAACCGTCAATCTTGTCTTCTCAACCTGGGTCTATTGGCCATTGCCTTGTAGGTTTTGGCCTCCTGACAATTCAGACTTGAGGGAAGAGGCCAGCGATGACAAAATATATTTCCTTAGCTCACAGGAAATCGATCCAAGACTGCTTAAAGAACGCAGACAGTCAGTAGTGTCCATGAGTCTATTAGCTTTTGCTATGTAACAAGCCAGCCTGAAATCAGTGTCTTAAACAAAAGGTATTTTTTTTTTTTTTTTTTTTTTTTTGCAAAAAACTTAGGGTTTTTTGCAGGTCAACACCTTGGGCTGGCTCAGCAGAAAGAAAGGTTCTTCTAGTCTTAGCTGGGTGCTCTCGTGTGCATGTGATCAGCTGCTGGGTTAGCTTGGGACTCACGCATCTAGAATAACCTCTGCTACCATGGCTTGTTTCTGCTCCGTGTGGTCCTTCATTCTCCAGTGAGCTTACCAGAGATTTTTTCCCCCATGGTGTCTGGTTAGGATTCCAAGAGAAATTGAGGACGTATGCAAGACCTCTTGAGGCCTACGCTTGGAATTGACACATCATTAATTCTGCTGCATGCTATTGGCCAAAGCAGATCTATAGGCAGGTACAAATACAAGAGAAGGAGAATCTGGTTCCACTCTTTTCTTTCTTTCTTTTTCTTTTCTTTTTTTTTTTTTTTTTTGAGGTACAGCCTTGCTCTGTTGCCTAGGCTGGAGTGCAGTGGCGTGATCTCAGCTCACTGCAACCTCCGTCTCCTGGGTTCAAGTGATTCTCCTGCCTCAGACTCTTGAGTGGCTGGGATTACAGGCATGCACCACCACGCCTGGCTCATTGTTTTGAATTTTTAGTACAGACGGGGTTTTACCATTTGGCCAGGCTGGTCTCAAACTGCTGACCTCAAATGATCCACCCACCTCTGGCCTCCCAAAGTGCTCGGATTACAGGTGTGAGCCACCACGACCGACTGGTCCCATTCGTGACAGGAGAAGGTGCAAATTCAATCACAAGGCGTGTAGATTTAGAGTGGAGTGAAGGTTTGTGTCATTTTTGCAATTTACCACACGATATAGCTAAATACAGATGCATGTAATGTTTCTGTGGATTTTTTCTTTTTTACAACAAGCAATTCTCCAATTTTGCTGTTGTTTATTTTGTAAGGGTAGATCTGGTGCACTTCTTATCTCCGAAAGTCCAGAGGATAATTTTGCTAGACCTCATACTGCAAATGACTGTGTAATGGAGATTGGAGTTTACAGAGATAGGTTCAAAAATAAATAAGAATATAAACAATGACAAAAGACAGGGATATGGAGAAAATTATTACATATAAAAGTAAAAGTTGTGGAATTTTCATGTCTTATCTGGGCAAAACAAGGAGGGGAGGAGAGTGCTCTCTTAATTTTGAGAAGGGCTGCTCTGGAGAGGCTTCTGAATTATGCAGATATGAGGCCACTGAGATGTTTAATATTAGAATTATGTAAGAAAATGTGGTGTTATATGTATTGATTTTCATGAACAGTTCCTGGATCATAACTCTCATAACCCTTGTTACAGTCTTTTGTTATAAAGTTGGGTGTGGTCGGTTTCAGGAGAAGACCTTAGGAAACAGAAGGACCTTCTCCTGTCCTCCTTTTACCTGCTTCAAGGTGGGAGTCAATCTTCCCTACCTTTCTGACTGAAGGTTTTAAGATCCTCCCTAGAGGGTATCCTGCCCTATATCCACCTGCTTCAAGGTGGGAGTCAATCTTCCCTACCTTTCTGATTGAAGGTTTTAAGATCCTCCCTAGAGGGTATCCTGCCCTATACCCTGGTAGAAGGAATGCTGATGTCATGAAGTTTCCATAAGAACCAGAGAGGACTGGGTTCAGGAAGCTTCCAGATAGCTGATCACATGGAGGTTCCTGGAAGCTGGTGTGCCCAGGGAGGGTACGGAAGTTCTGCCCCGCCTCCCTCCATACCTTGCCCTATACATCTCTTCATCTGTAGTCTTTGCAATACCCTCTATAATAAACCGATAGGCATAAGTGTTTCGCTGAGTTCTGTGAGCCACTCCAGCAAATGAAACCCCAAAGATGGGGTTATGAGGATCTCAACTTGAAACTGGTTAGTCAGAAATTCCGGAGGCATGGACTTGTGACTGGTGTGTGTGTAGGGAGGCGGTCATGGGGACTGATTCCTCAACCTGTGGTTTCTGGCCATTTGTATTTTTAGTAGAGATGGGATTTCACCATGTTGATCAGGCTGGTGTCAAACAGCTGACATCAGATGATCCACCTGCCTTGGCCTCCCAGAGTGCTGTGTAGACCGTGATGGACCTAAGTTGTAGGCCACCCAGCTGGTGTTCCTTGCTTAGTGTGTGGGGAAAACCTCCCACACATTTGGTCACAGAAGTCTTCTGTGTTGATGATTGTAGTTGTGGTAGTGTGAACACAGGAAAAAATGGTTGGAGAGTTTTCTGAAACAGAAAATATAAAGTTTTCCTTCTTATGGGCAGAAGGTATTATTGTAGAAATTTTAAAAACTCATACTGATTGTCCATATATGGAGCAAGGGACCTAGAACATGGGGGAGAAGAGAAAAAAATCTTTTTTATTATTTTATGTGTGTGTTCATGAATTCTTTTAAATATTCATTCATCCATTCAACAGGTATTTCTAGTCCCTCTCCTGTGTGCCAGGCACTGTGTTAGGTTCTGAAGTTATAATAAGGTTCAAGCTCCCGGATATGGTCCATGCCTTCTTAGACCCTTTAGTTTTACCTCTACGTGTGCTTGGGGGTGAAGAAAATTAGAGAACGGGCCATAGCAAGTTAAGTGTTTCAGAGAGAATCCCATGAGATTCTCGTGGGACAGAAGCCAGGGCAGTCACTCTGCAAGACAATTGGTGGCCATCAGAAATAAACTGTGAAGTGTATCAGAACTTACTGGGATTCCACAAAATCATAAACAACAAAATTGAATAGACACAGATTGGATAATGACTTGGACTATTATAATTTGTACATTAAAAGAAAAGTGATGCAGAAAACTGGTAGTTATTCATTCATTTACCTGTTTCTTTCCTCCTTACTGCCCCTCCTACTCCCAATTAGGAGACTTGAGACAACGTCTTTCAATCTTTCAGTTCTTTTGCGGCACTATTCTAATGGCTAGCACATTGCATGGACAAAGTCCGTGTTAAAAATTGTTTTCTGTAGGAACCAACAAATACAAGAATTTAAAATCACCTAGACTAAAGCTTTTGTTTAGCTACTGGATGTCTTTAGATATCAAGAGTTTGGGGAATTCAGAGAAGAACAGATAGTGAATTTGATAATTTGAAAAATGGGGCAAGAATTTGAATATCACAGTGAGAGGGATGGATACGTAGTGGGGTTTTTGAATATGCAGAGAAACTTCGTAGGCCATACAATTTTCCTAGAAAAATCTCTCTCTAACAACAATAGCTAGCATTTATTGAGCATTTACACTGCAGAAGTCACTATCCTAAGTATTTTACCTGAACTAACTCACTTCATCCTCCCAGCATCACAGCCTGGGTTTCGTTCTATGATTATTCCCGTTTCACAGATGAGAAGACTGAGGCATGGGAAGTAATACAGCTTGTTGAATAGAACATGCATCACAGCTGAGATCAGTGTGAAGAGGCTACACTCTCAACCACCAGGTGATGTTGCCTCCTTACACAACCCAGTGTGAACCATGGTGGACAAAGTTTCTCATATTGTAGCATAGAGCACAAGAAGTCGCAAATACTTCCTGAAGAAGGAAGAGTCCAAGGAGGTAGATCCTCTGTACCCTAGAACTCTTTTTCATAATTATTCTAGTTCTATGGCCTGAATGTTTGTGTCCCTCTAAAATTCATATGTTGAAATTCTAACCTCCAAGGTGGTGGTATTAAGAGGTGGGAAATTTGAGAGGTTATTAGGTCCTAGGGCAGAGCCTTCATGAATGGGTTTAGTGTTCTTGTAAAAGAGACCCCAGAGAGCTGCCCTTTCCTTCCCACCATGTGAGAACCCAATGAGAAGGTGCTGTCTATGGGCAATCAAGCCCTCACCAGACACACCAGATGCCAAATCTGCTGGTTAATTCTGGACTCCCCAGTCTCCAGAATTGTGAGAAATAAATTTCTTCTGTTGATAAGTTGCCCAGTTCATTTTTGTTATAGCAGCCCAAACTGACAGAGACATAGAAAAAAACAGATTTGATTCTTCAAAGATTGGCTAGGAGGAACCAAAACATAAATTAACACTATATGTAAAAGACTAGAATTTATAGAATTCTTGATGGAATCCAGATGTTGATTTAAGAGAGGAAAAGAAGTAAGAAGGGATGTTTAGTGGTCTCCGAGTTGAAATAAGTAATTAGTTTATTATTCCTGTTGGGTTACTCCAGGGAGAGGTCACTGTGTCTTTGCAGCAGATGGTCCCAAATGGCTCCCATGTGCATGCTGGGGGATATGCATTCGGGCTTCTATGTGCATTTTTAGAGTGACAGAGGCTGTATTTATTTCTATTTTTAGTTATTTATTTTTTCCTAGGAAGTAGATGGTATACATTATGTTTTTTCTCTGGATTTTATAGATTTGGGCTGACATAGAAGTTCAGATGTTATCTTAAAAACATATCATGAATCATGATATAGTATTACCAGGTAGCAATAATTTGATCAACTGTTTACATCTGATTTCTCAGAAGGTGACCTCTTTGTCTCTTAAGAAAATGACAAAGCTTTGGATGAGGTTTCAGTTCAGGGGCTTGGAGATAACTTGGGAGTCTAACACCAAGTGACAGGAATGTTTTAAGCTAAGACTCAAGTAAGAGATTCCCCTGAGGTAGATTCTGAGGCTTTGTTTAACAAAGTAAACTATGAGTCCAAATTATTTATTACCATATTCATAAGTAATCTAGTAAGACGATATGAAGATAATAATAAAAACAAATATTGAATAAAGCTCTTCCCACGTCAACCTTTCCAGCACAAACAGTATGTCAGATCATTGTTAATCTGGAATAAATGGTTTAAAATTAATGAGTATATCTCCTTATTGCTAAGTGAGTTGCTAAGTAATTGGAAATATGTAGCCAGACTTCCCATGAAAGCTGTCTTACAGGAAAATGCTGGATAAAGAAAAAGAGTTTATATGCATTTTTAATGGATTCGAGTATCCAAAATTTATTGTATGTAGTTCTCTTACTTAAATGTAAGAATAATTTATATTTAAATGAAAGGGATTATCAACAATATTTGCCATTATTTTTCTAATAGTTTCTTCCTCGGTTGCATTCTTTGCTGTTTACGTTTATCTTTTCTATGATATTGCAGCTAGCGTCTGAAGGCAATTTGCAAGCAGTAATCTGGTTGTACTTGTCTTCATATTCTCTTGATTTTGTACCCTCCTTTGTGTTTCGGATTATTTGTGTAATTATGGTGCATAGCCTACTGCCATTTGTAGTCATTCAAGAAGAAATATAAATCTGTTCCATTTTTGTATCCTGATGCTAGCAGTATTTTAACAAAGTAGTAGAGTTCTTGATCCTGACATGTTAACACAGTGAAAGGCTATTTGCTTGCCTTGTAATCATCTCAGAAAAAGCTGAACTTGTTTCTCCTTGGGAGAGAATGAATAGAAACATTTGATTTACTCTTTCCTTATGATCTTCGTTTTATAAAATTGGGAGAAGATGATGCTGTAAGAAAGGAATCTCTGCAGTCATAAGAACAGATTTTTATGAGGAAAAGTGAATGGTTGTCTTTGTTCTTGAAAGTACAAGTGGAAAGGGGTCCGATAGGCCGCTGAAAGGCCAAGGACCCTTTGTTGGGGAAAAAGAAAAGTCTGCAAAGTAAATTAAGTTCGGTTGGAAAAGGAAAGCGTTCTAAATTCTTCAAAGAGGGTACAACTACAATCAAGGCAGAGGAAAACTACTTTTCCTTGATGGTAAAATGAGAGACAGAGAGAGGCAGGCTTCCCACGAAGGCAGCGATGCTGCAGGGAGGTGCTCTAGGAATGCATTTTCATAGGCACGTGCCTCTTTATACTCATTCTTAGAGAGGGCTCTTTAAATTGTCTAAACCACATAAAACTGGGACCTGCCTTTAGAAGCAGTGTTTGAATGATCAGCGCTCTTAAAACACGCAAACAAGCAAGAGTAGATTCTGTCTGGATGAGGAGGCAGACCTAGCGGCAAGTTCTAAGTACTGAACACATGCAGAGCACATTCACAAAATTTCGAAGTTCTTGTTTCATTAAAATTTACTTTATCTGTAAATGAATTATTTAAATATGCTCAGAAAGCTTCCTTCTGAAGTAATTTAAATTTTTAAATATTGTGAATTTGATTAGTCAATCCTTTTATTTTTAGAGCTGTCAAGGAAAAGATTTGTTCTAAGTGCCGAGTATCTGAGCCTATGGAATCTGTATTAACGACTGTTTTAACATACTTTCAAAAAGTATCCTTATTTTAGTTTTTTCCTTTCACTTATATATTCATAGTTATGAAGTACATGACAGAGTTCTGCTGAAGATCACATATTTACATCACATGTGGATTAAATCCTAATGTAACAAGTTCTTATCAGTGACAAGGTTATTACATGCAACCCTTAAGGCTAGTTGAGCCTTTGGAATTTTAAATGGATGTGTTCTGTAGATTGGACAAAAACAGATAAAATTGAGTCTCCTGTTAACTCTTATTTCTTTCTTATTGTAATTTATTGCATTTTCAATTTTTTTTTAAGATGGAGTCTCACTCTGTCACCCAGACTGGAGTTCACTGGCGTGATCTTGGCTCACTGCAATCTTTGCCTCCTGGGTTCAAGTGATTCTCCTGTCTCAGCCTCCCGAGTAGCTGGGATTACAGGCATGTGCCACCATGCCCGGCTAGTATTTGTGTTTTTATTAGAGACTGGGTTTTGCCATATTGGCCAGGCTGGTCTCGAACTCCTGACCTCAAGTCATCCTCCCGCCTTGGCCTCCCAAAGTGCTGGGATTAGATATGTGGGCCACTGTGCCTGGCTTGCATTTCCAAATTTTTAATTAGGAAATAGTACATATTCATTATATAAAAGTTTGATCATTATAGAAGTATGTATTAAAGAAAGGGAAGTTCCTATAATCTCATCCCTAGAGATAACCATTTTTAAACAGTGCACAGTTTTCAGTTTGTCTATATTTTAAAATATTATTTTATAAAAAATTAAATCATGGTACAAATACTAATTCGTAACTTGCATTTTTACTTACATTCTATTTAAGCATAGTTGTTTGTACAGATTAACTTTATTTTTTCTAATGTATATGTATATATACATGCATATATGTATATTCTAATGGTGATATATATATACATATATAGATATATATGTATATATATATATCAGTGTATGTATATATACATGCATATATGTATATACATGTATAAATATATGTATATGTGTATATATATGTATATAAAGTATATGTATATGTGTATATATCACCATTGGATATATATACATATATGTATGTACATATGTGATATATATGTATGTTATATATATGTATATATATCACGATTAGATATATATAAAATATATATATATCAAGATTAGATATATATACATATATGTATATATGTGTGTGTATATATACACATATATACATACATATATATACATATACATACATATGTATATAGATACACATATATATTTAACTGTACTAACTAGTTAAATACATATATAGACACATAAGTGTGTGTGTGTATATATATATATATACACACATATACATATATGCACATATACATACGTATACATACATATACATATATACATATACATATACACATGTATATGTGTATATATATACACAGATATATATATACACATATATATATATATATTTAACTTTACTACCTTGTTAAATACGTATATATATATATACACACACGTGTGTGTGTGTGTGTGTGTGTGTATACGTATTTAACAAGGTAGTAAAGTTCTTGATCCTGACGTGTTAACACAGTGAAAGGCTATTTGCTTGCTTTGTAATCATCTCAGAAAAAGCTATACTTGTTTCTCTTTGGGAGAGAACATATACAGTTCTTATGACTATATTTGTGTGATATATATATACACATACACATACACACATATACATGTATACATATACATACACATATATATATACATATATACATGTATACGTGTGCATGTGTGTGTGTGTATGTGTAACCAATCATCCGTTGTTGGTATTTCCTTAATTTTTCTCTGTTACATTTTTCTGATGAATATCTTATGCATACACCTTCACTCACTTGTGGGAATATCTCAGTTTTATAAGTGAAACTGATGAGTCAAATGATATGAGCCATCACACATTTTTTGGTAGATATTACAAAATTGCCCTTCAAAATGGTGGTACCCACTTACACTTTTAAAAACAATTTATAATATTGTATATGAGCATTTCGGTTTCCCCATTTCAGTGACTGACAATTGGTTAGATTTTTTAAAACTCATTGTTTCGACTTGAAGTTAAAAAAATTCTTAGTGTTTTAGGATTAAAAAAATATCAAAATCCAACTGATATTTTTATATTGAAATATAATACTTTCGTGGTTTTTATTTTATATTTTGCATTACAACTTTTTATTCATCTCTAATTAAATCTGTATATAATATTTTCAAGTCTAGGCTTTATTTATCTTAAATAATAATAGTTGAACATTTGTATTTACAAAATAAATAGAGATGTAACAAGGTTTTTTTCAGTTTAAAACTCTAACAGTATATCTAAAATATAATTTATCAAAGTCCAAGTTATACTCAGCTCCTAAGAACTGCATATATTGTGTAATTCAAGGTATAAAGAAACTTCCACAGTTTCTAGTTTTACTGATGTTTTTTATCCTTCTTTTTTTGACACTAGCATTTTTCTGTCAAAGACATAGGGCTGTTTCACTTATTTCAAAAGGTATTTTGCCTTTACAAGTTTCAGCAAGAAGTTGTGGAAATTAGAGATAAGTGAGGGTAGAAGATGGAAGAATAAAATATAACCATAAAAAGCTCATTAACCCCAGGAATTGCTGAGAACCAGCCAGGCAGCCAACCAACCACATTACCAGTGCCTGTCACACCCTAGTACCCCTATGACAATGGTACTATGTACAGTTTCTACTAAGAGTGAAAGGTTTACTTTTTAAAAACAATTCTATAAATTCACTAGAAATAAACAAGAGCAAATTATTTTGCTGCCAATTACCATCCAAAAAGCATCAGCTTCCTATTGAAAGGGCTTGTGTAGGTTGTTTTTTTTTCCTATAGCTAGTATTAGAAGCCGGGCACATTAAACATACATTGTGTCTGGGAACTTGCAAAAAATACTTGTCTTCAAAGCACTCTATTTCAATTCTCTTGATTGTTCAGCATAATTAAAATAAACACAAACACATGCAGCTTGTCGAACACTTCTGGAAGTTTCTCCTGACTCAGGCCTTCAGTGGCAAGAACACATTATAAACACTGTAGGCATTCTTCATTTCAAGGAGTATGTGCTACAGGAAAGTTAAGTTTAGAGAATCTTTAAATAAATTGAGAATACTTTCCCCTTGACTTTGTATTTTCCAACAGGAAATATTTAGGACACCTGTGAAATACCATTATTTTAGTAATGGTGATGAGTATGATGATGTTAATAGTGAATTTACTGGTAATTATAATATCCCATTATATTTGAGAAGTTATGACCTTATAAGAATTACCATTTATCAAGAATTCTGGTTACTGTGCTGTGCAATATATAACTCCAGTATTTAATAGTATAAAACAACCATTTATTATGATTATGGATTCTCTGGATCAGGAATTTGGAAAGGGCACAGTAGAGATGACTTTTCTCTGCTTTGTGATGTTTGGGGTCTCAGCTGGAAGACTCCAAGCCTGAGAGGTGGTATGATCTGAGAACTGGTTCACTCATTTATCTGGTGGTTAATGATGGCTGTAACTAAGGCTTTAGCACTTTCAGCTGGAACACTATTTTAGACCATTGAAACAGTTATAACAAAATACCTTAGATTGGGTAATTAAAAGCGTTAGAAACATATTGCTCACAGTTCTGGAGGCTAGAAAGTCCAAGATCAAGTCACCAGCAGATTCAGTGTCTGATGTGGGTTGGTTCTCTGACTCATAGACAGCACCTGTTACTGTGTCCTCACATGGCAGAAGGGGTAAAAAAGCTCCTTCAGGCATCTTTTATAAGGAAACAAATCCCATTTTGTTTTTATGGGTTCTGCCCTCATAACCTAGGCATCTCCCAAAGGCCCCACCTCTTAATACTGACACATTGAGGATTAGATTTCATCGGGGATTAGATTTCATTATGTTCTTTCGGGGAACATAGCCGTTTAGACATAGTCAACACCTACACATGGGCTCTCCAAGTGTCCTAGGCTTTCCCACAACGTGGTGGCTGGGTTCAAAGGGTGAGCGGTTTAACAGAGTAAAAAGTAGGCAGAAGCCATATTATCTTTTATGATCTTTGTTATTTTATTTTATTTTACATTAAGCCCTTTCCATTCAAGTCTTTATGATCTTGGCAGAAGTTAAATAGTCTCACTATTACATTCTTTGGGTTGAGGTAGTTACAAAAATTTTACTCAGTTTTAAGGGGAAGTAAAATAGAATCAACTCCTTGATAGAGGAATACCAACTATGAGAACTATAAGAAGACAGTGTGGTATGAAACTTTATATATAATATACATATTCTAGTCATTTTTAGAAAATATTGTATTTATAGTCTATCCATCTTTAGAAAAGATAATTTTCTACAATATTATATTCTATGATGGACAATTAATTATCTGTTGTTAAATACTATAAAGGCAACATTTTATTTAAACTTTACAATTAATTATGACACTGGCCTCATTTCCAGTTTACAGATAAGAAACCTGAAGATCGGCCGGGCGTGGTGGCTCACACCTGTAATCCCAGCACTTTGTGAGGCCGAGGCGGGCAGATCACGAGGTCAAGAGATCGAGACCATGGATGGTCTAACATGGAAACCCCGTCTCTACTGAAAATATGAAAAAAAATTGCCGGGCGTGGTGGCACATGCCTGTGGTCCCAGCTATGGAGGTGGAGGTTGCAGTGAGCCGAGATTGCGCCGCTGCACTCCAGCCTGGCAGCAGAGCAAGACTCCATCTCAAAAAAAAAAAAAAAAAAAAAAGAAAAGAAAAAGAAACCTGAAGATCAGAGAGGTTAAATCGCTTAAAGAAAATCACATAAGTAAATAGAAAAGCCATAATTTGAATTCAAGACATTCTATTTGAAAGGTAATGTGCCCACTTACTACATTTAAAGAGATCTTGATAAGTTTTCCAAAATAATGATCAAAATGAGGATTTATGTGAAGGAGTTAAGTGTCAGAAACTCAGATATGCTTGGAAAATTTTGGCTAATAAATCATAGGAAAGATGTACTGGAAATAAGAAAGAATAGAAACCAGACTGTACGGTTTCAGGGCTAGTATTCTGGATAAACAGATACTTTTTCAGTCCATAATAATAGTTGTAACGGCCACAAGACAGCTCCAGAAGACTGTCCTGCTTTTGACTAATGGCTGTCTGTCACATCTATTGTGATTCTGTCTACCTCTATGCTGTCACCAGCAACAGCTGACTCAGTGACTTGTCTACTTTATTGTCTGAATTCCTGTCTGTGTCTCACGTACCCTGAAAGAGGCTCTGATTTGATGTACTAGTTAAAACCCCACAAAGAGTGCCTTCAATGGTCGGCCTCTAGGGACCGGCACGGACTCCTGGTCCATTCAGTGGTTGCCAGTATTTCAGATCACATGAGAAAATCATGACCATCAATTCCAAAGGACCAGCCCTTAGCTCCACTGTCACCTGATGGCTTTTGGTGGGGTTAGCCGTCAAAGCATCATAGACTGTTTGCTACTGAAACTTTCAATAGAGGGACTTAAACTGTCCTATATCCTTCTAACCTCTAAGGAAGCAAAAAAGTGATCTGTTATGTATTTTCTGGACATTTTTGCCAAGAAGTTCAAGGCAGTGGTCATTTTTAGTGCAGTGGCTTATCGTAGCTGCCTACAATAGGCTGTACACATTGTTTCTGGGATTCACTGAGAGAAACCATTGTAAACCTGAACTAAGACCCGTCCCAGTTGGCACTACAATTGCTCAGATTCTCTGCTGAAGGCCCTGAAAAAGTCCTTACAAAATTACCTACTTGTGGGTACCAGAAGGAATCTCTATAGAAAGTAGCTGGATTGTGAGGCTTGAGGGTTGGTCAGTAATCTCCTCTAATATCCCAGTGTAATTTTTTTTTTTTGAGACAGGGTTTTCCTCTGTCACCTAGGATGGAGTGCCATGGTACAATCACAGCTCACTGCAACCTTGACTCCCTGGGTTCAAACAATCCTCCCACCTCAGCCTCCTGAGTAGCTGGGACTATAGGAGCACTCCACTCTGCCTGGCTTATTTTTGTATTTTTTGTAGAGACAGGGTTTTGCCATACTGCCCAGTATGACAGTGTGAGCTACTTTTATTAGCATGAAAGAGGAAAAAGTCCCCCAAGAATTCTTTTCAGATTCTCTCATTACAGGTGTGACTAGCTCCCTACTAGGACAGCTAATAAGTTGTTCAGATATTTTGGGACAAAGACAAGGTAGACATTGGAATTAAATTCTATTTCATCCCTTGGAGTGTCTGTGGAGTACACAATTCTGGAAAGAGTTAATAAAATTTTGACTAATGGAGGATACGTAAATGAAAGCCAAATAAATGCAGAAGCTGGAACTATTGGGAATGGGTTAGTTAACAATAAATTGATTCTGTGGTTATTTTTAATTGATTAGGCTTCAAACCTCACTTCTTATGAATATTTCTTAAAAAGTTGCCAGAAGAAAATAGAATAAAATCAATATTCAATTCGCTTGTCACAAATAACTTTATTGTCTTCAGTTACTAATCCCATTTATCTCAAAGAGGTGAGCAGACATCGCTGAAAGCTTCCATTTACCAGTGACAGAAGAGAGCCATAAAGCTGATTTTGCTATTTGTGGTTAGAGTCTAAAATGCTGAAACAGACTATAAGAAAATGTGTTTTGTTCCTAGAAAACTATGCAGCTGTGTGACTCTTTACACACTACATTTTTTTCACCTTCTTCCTTCAGGGATTTTTCTCACACTTAATTCTCAGCTAGCTAATATTCAACAAATCTCGGGAAATTATACCACCCGGTAGCTTTTTAGTGAGTTCAGAAAACTGGGATTCATATTTGACATATTTTTTCACCACATTTTTTTTATTGTATTTGGCACTAAGTCCTCTTAATTTGACTTCTAGAATGTACCTCAATCCATGCCTTTGATATCCAGCTTTGCTACCCCCTTTCTAATGCAAGCCAATATCATCTCCACTGTACTAACTTCTAAATTCATATTCTTATTTTCTCTCTTTACTCTTTCCAATCTGTTTTCTTCAGAACAGCCAGAGAATTATGTTTAAATCATCCATTGAATCTAATGTTATTTCCCAGCTTATAAACTTAAAGTGGCTTTCCATTACATTTAGAATGACACCTAAATTTGTAATTTTTGGCTGCCAGTTCCAGTGGAAATGTTTTCCCTACTAAGACTACGTATGATGAACAATTTTGATTTGCATCTGCTGATCCAGAATCCTAAGAGTAGAGCGATTTCAGGGCATTCCCCACTCAATTCTCTTTCTACGGTTGGCTGTCCTAGCTTCTTTCGGGTGGACAACTAGTAACGTCACATCTCATGCTGCTCACTCTCCTTTAGGCCAGGAACAATAGTGGTTTCCAGCTGTTGCTAGCTCTGGAATGACTAAATCTTCACTGATTTTTTCCTTTCACTTCATGCCCACTTCTTCTTAAGTAGTCTTTTATTAAGCTTTTCACAAATTAGCCAGATTGTATGTGTAACCTCTTTTCAGCAAGGAATTTGACTACTTGTAGTCAAGTATCTGGTGGTAGGAGTGACCTAAAAACAGTTTCTTGAATTGAATAGCTCCACACATTTGAGGAACACATAGATAGTCTTCTTAGAAGTAGAAATAGGACACTAGTAATCCACAACTTATAGAGATTTTTATAATTACTCAAATTTTCACTTGTGTGGCAAAGGCTAAACAGCAGTTAGAAGACGAGGAACTGGAAAATCCAGCGCTGTTGCATTTGGTTCTGTATTAATAATATTGATTATAATGAGTGTGGGTCACCTGGCTATTTCCATAGGCTCGAGATCATACATGGCAAAAGGGACTAGTTCTAGGTAATGAAAATACAATCCAGAACACAATGAGGAACTCAGAAATGTTCAAGGGCATCTTTGAGGAAGCCTCTCATTTCCTGTAGACACAGGACAAACATGGCTGAAAACCAAGCCTAGGACCTGATGATAAGGATTGCAGAGTTACAGTATGAATTCAAACCTGAATCTCCTGGGGATAAAAGAATCTTACCTCCCAACTTCATATGAGTGAATAAGAATCCCCTTGAATGAAAGGTTTAATAACTGCTATTGGTGTGAATTGTCTCACAAAGAAATGCCAATTCTCTGTGTTACCCGCCACCACTATGCTTCATGACTCTGATGCCCATAATGGAAGTTGAATCTGAACATGGCACAGATGGAGACATTCAAGGTCTACTCTGGAAAAAATATAGGTTGTATGCCCAAAAGGCTTATAGGACCATCCCTGTTTGTATTAGCAGGAATCAGGAATGTGTGTCAGATTGGATTCTATGGGTGTTAGACCAAGGAGGGTGAAAAACGTTGTTTGGTTGGACAATGTTTGGTAAAAGGATTGATATACCCAAAAGAATCACAGAATTTAATGTTCTGGCTTATGCACCTACACATGATTTAATCAATTAGGTTGTCTAATTACAGGTGAGTCATTGGCAGTCTACCATTCAGAAGGTAGGAATACTACAACTTCCATGGCACACTGTAGAAGGAGTTAAAAGGTCTGGGGAGATGGCATTGTCGAATTCATTTAATATTATAAACTGTTCAGATACTCCTCTAACCATACCTGTCCAGAGGGAGATAGAAACTCTCTTAATTAGACATTTAAAAATACCTTGCTGAAGAGTCATTAGTGTCCTTGAACAGCTCTGTGGTAGGTACACTCTGTAGGCTGGAGATCATGGTGTGAATGCCCATTAGCTCTTTCTCATTAACTAGATAAATCCCAACTTTGTACTTTGTGGATTTCAATATTAGATAAGCAGCAATGCTCTGAATAGGAGACTTACAGAGCAGAGATTAAAACCCCATTTTCAATATTGCAGCATCCTGTAGTACTCATTCTCATTTGACAGAAGGTTGTGAGCCAAAAGCCTTGAAAATAAAAAAATATATATTTTTATTGATTTTAAACAATTTGGTGATTTTCTTCTTGTGTCTTCAGTCATAATAAATCAAAATTTTGTTTGTTCACTTTTGCTTTTGAGCTTTTAAAGCCGTTTTTAAAAACAAAGTGTACAACACACACACACACACACACACACACACGATTGAGTATCCTTAGTGTATATATGTATATTTCAAAGTTTATATGTATATAAAGTATGTGTACATATATGTGTGTGTGTATATATATACACATATCTATTAACGTATACTCAATCTTTTTGTATACAGACACACAAAGATCGAGTGTCTTTTATCTGAAATGATTGTGACCAGAAGTGTTTCAGATTTTGAGTTTTTTCAGATTTTGGAATTTTGCATGTACATAATGAGATAACTTGTGGATGGGACGCAACATAAAATTTATTTATGTTTTATATAAACCTTATCAAAAAGCCTGAAGGTAATTATATAAAATATTTTAAATAATTTTGTGTATAAAACAAAGTTTGCGTACATCTAACCATCAGAAAACAAAAGCGTCATTATCTAAGGCACTCACGTGAATAATCTGGTTGGTTGACATCCACTCATTCCTGACTCTGAATTTATATATGACTGATAAGCAGTCCTTTTCTTACACTTACACATAAGTACTTAACAGTAAAAAATATGACATACCATTAATACAATGAAAAAATAATATGTTCAGGGCAACTGAGCAACGCAGTAGCATCTCCAGAATACCCGTGTCAGCTGTTAAACAGCAGCAACAACAATAGCAGCAGGCTGTCCGTCTCCGTATATGATACTGCATTTTCATTTAAAGGTTACTGGATATTGTATTTTATTTTTTTATGGGAGAAGAAACATCAGAAAAGTGAAAAGACCAGGAAGTGGGTCTAGGGATGAGGAGGCATTCTGCTGGATAAGTGTTCCTCCAGAGTCACTCACCTCATTAACAATGATGAGGTCTGATTTTTTTTTCTTAGAAGTCTCTCTTTGATTTTTTTAAATGGACATAATCTCTTGTTGTGTTAAGAATACACATTGCTCCAGTCCTCAATAAGCCATCATAGGTTTTCCACATATTGCCTGTAGGCACATTTTTTGCAGTGTTTCAATGTTGTCTTCTTCATCACTATTTATTAAAGTCCCTTTGATTTGGAATCACTTTGGCTATTTCACCGTTAGTCAATGAATGAACAACGGGAACCTCAATATCTGTGTTAAAAATTTCTTCAAGATTCGCTTCTTCCAGCTTACTGATGGACTCTGAAAGTAGATTTTCCCTCTATGTAAGGAGGTCACACCTTATGTTTTTTAATGTAACATATGGAATCCCTCAAAGTCACCATCTTATTCATTATCATCACTGAATATCGTGGCAGGGAAGAGGTTGTTCTGGGCATGTACAATTGTGTCTTTAGTGGCTGTATTCTAAGCATTGGCAGCAGCATACATCACATTGTTTATGCAAAACTCCTTTTGAAAACCTCCCACACCTGTGCCTCTGTTCACTGCTCCTAGCATGCTGTTCAAAAAAATGTTTTTGTATTTACTCTTCATTGGTCACAGAGCTGAATTCGTGAAGTTACTTTTGTGGGGAAGTATATGGAATAAACATTATTTTGGATGAGCATTTCAGATGCAGGATGAGTTAAGAAATAACAAGATCTTGCAGTCATCACCCAGTCCGGCTTCTCTGCAGTGAGCAGGGAGTCACTGGTAGAAAATATTTGTAAAACAGTCAGAAAAGATGCCTCTGGTGATCCATGTTCTTTTGTTAGCATGGTAACGGACTGGTAAGATAGTCACTCCTTGGAAACAGTGAGGACACAGCTTTTGCCTATCACAAGTTTACTCTTAGGTATACCTGCTGCATTAGCACATATCAGTACAGTTATTCTGTCCTTAGGACCCTTAATTTCTGTAGAGGTACCTCATTAGCTTTAGTCAGTGTCTTTCTTGGGCAGTAATGCCCAAACATTGATTTTTAAAATCAGAATTATAGACTGGTTTTGGAATCAACTTTTTGTCAGTGATGACCTTGGCAAATTTGTTAGTGAATTTCTTAACTGAATTTCCCTATGATCAGCAAACGCATTATTACCACAAATCTTAAAAAATATAATGCTCTGTCCTTTTAAAAATTTCTGCAACCAGACTGTTGAATAGTTGCAGTTTCTTTCCATTTTCAGTTCATCATGATCTTTGCTGTTTCATAGTCAGCATACCTCTGAGTGGCTTGTGTTCATTACAAAGCTGATAGATCAATTCTTTCAATACACAGTCAAGATCTCCAGTTTTAGCTTCACGTGGTGTTTTTCTATTTTTTATTAACTTCTGTTCATCATTTTTACCATAGAACTTGAACAATGTATCCTTCTGTTTCTTCAGGTGATTTAGGCTAGTCATTCCGACGCTATGCTCTTCTGTAATATATTTCACACTCACATCAGTGTCTAGTTTCTCTAACAGCTTGACTTTCTGGGCTTCCTCTTTTTCTTATCACTGTTACCCAAAGGGGTATCTACAGGTCTTTTTGAAATTTCCAATAATACTTTTACACCACAGAACAGAGAATAAGCAAAGAAACGCTGAGTATTGCAAAGAAACGCTGAGTATTGCACAGAGATGTTGGCCTCGTGTTGGGCACGCTGGGGAAGCTGCTGTTGGCACGTCCCACACGCACATGTGCCATTTGTTTCACCCTTTGTGGGTGTGCTTGTGTAAGGGCATCTGTGCGTGCACAAAAACGACATACACAGCTGAAGAGGGCTGGGAAGGTCTTTTTTCCTTTAGGGATGCTGAACAGACGTCGTTGTTTGCATTTTGACTGCCACTCATCACATGAGGTCAGGCATGGAATTTTCCACTTGTGGTGTCATGTCAGCACTCAAAAAGTTATTGATTTTGGAACATTTCAGATATCTAATTTTTTGATTAGGGATACTCAGTGTGTGTGTGTGTGTGTGTGTGTGTGTGTGTGTGTCTGTGTGCATAATTTAATGAAAGTTAAAAGAGGAATGTGAATAAGAATGAGGAAAAAATTAAGGCACGTGATTGGCAATCTACTGGTCAAAATGATTGGCTTATTACTTTTAGAACTGCCCTTTATCATTCTGAAAGAAAGATAATGAGTTATTACTATCAGAGACACTGTGTCCTCCAAGAACCATAAATATTATTTAGTGGCTCAGTAATTGCTTTAGTGAATTCCTTAACTACCTTGAGATATGTGTTATCAGAATCTGATAATTGGATGGAATCCAGTTTTTAAATGTAATCTTTGATATGAAGCTGCCCTGTTTTTACCAGCCTATCACATATCTAGTTACTGGTAGGTGTCAACAAAAGAAAGTTGCTTTTTAAAGTATCCTTTTGGAAATTTTTTTCTTTTGCTAAAAGCCTAGTAAGATAAAAGTGGATTTTAAATTGATATATTTCTTTATTTCTGGGAAGAAGAACATGAATAGTAAGAAAAACACTTAATATTATGATATTGTAAATACAGATTAATAAAAGTCACCAAACTTGTTAGTGATCGTTTTCTGAGGACAATAGATTTAAGGTCACAGGATGATCTTCACCACCTTGTTGGAAATTGAGTTTTCAGAGGTAAACATAACAGCAACAACAACAAAAAGATGACTAACATTTGTTGAGAATTATTCACTAAGCCCTGTGCATTAAGTACTTTATATGGGTAATGTTTTGAAATCCTTAGATCAAATTACTCTCTACATGGTATTGGCTACAGCTTCACAAATGAGGGAACTTGGCTGACAGAAGTTAAGTAATTTCCCCCTGGTCACACAGGTAGTGAAAGTGGCTAAGACAGGATCGAAACCAAGGCAGTGTTCTCCAAACCCAGTCTTATGTTATACTGTCTCCCACTTACGGAGCTTCAAGGGAATTATAATTATGGTACTGTGTGGGGACAGCAGGACTAGGTGAAATTTGGGGGTTAATATTCCGAAAGAAGTATAAAATTCGAGGTGAAAGAAAATTTAGAAGCCATCTAGTTAAACCATCTCGTTTTACTGTTGTAACTAAGCGAGTTAGAAGGAACGCGCCATGCTCTGAGTTCCAAATTAAGAGTCCTTTATTGATTTGCCGGCGACCGAGGGACGGCTAATGCTCAAAATTCTCTCGGCCCCAAGGAGGAGGCCTGATTATCTTTTGTACCTTGATTTAGGCAGGGGAGGGGAGTAGCTGAAGCGGAATTTTACAGAAGCAGAAAAGCAGGTTAGAGGAAGGGGCTGCAGGCACAGACGGTCCAAGAAGGGGGGCTATCAGACTCCTTCTAGACAATGATCAAAGAGAAACTTTTTTCTTACAATAGCAGTGGGGAGGTATGCCAAGCAGGACGTGGTTTCAATGGTCACAAGTGTTAAGAACAGTACGATTCAATGCCTCTAAGTGCAGCGTGACCCAGTTATGCACCCAAAGGGGCTGTGGTAAGGCGGGGGAAGCCAGGTTGGCGTTTACAGCTAAAATGGAGTCAGTTATGCTAGCCCAGGGTAGGTTATTACATTACCGATAACATGAGGCCCAAAGAATACTAGGTAGAACCCAGACTGCCTGGGTTAAGCTCTTACAAACTATGAACATTTAAGCCTCTTGATTCTTCTGTTTTCTCATCTGTAAAATGGAGATGATAACAGAACCTACCTCAAAAGGTCATTCCAGGATTCAATGTCATCTATAGTACATGTATCTAGCTTCACTCTTTCTCATGTTTGTATATAGGAACAAAATAATTCATTAAGTATAAGAGTTAGGAGGAATGACTAAATAAAAGGTTACTTATACATATCACTTTATTTTATAATTCTTAGGGATATTAAGATAGAGAATAAGGAAGCATCTGGCCAGAAGCATCCATAGCAAAATCAAAAATCAAATTCAAATCATCAGCAGGAGTGTGGGTTATATTTTCTTTTGGTTTCTTGGGATTAATTTATAGACAAAGGTTTACTATCTACTTAAAAAGTAACAGAAAGCTCTATCAATATTTGACTCTCCAAACTAAATAGTTATTACCTTGGCTAAGAAGAAAAACGTAATAAGCGGTTGCTGGCATTGGTTTATCTATTGTAATCATGCCAAGGTTGCTGTCTCTGAAATTTTATTGGCCTTTCTCTCATGGTCTCAGATGGTTGCTGGAGGTCCAGAAATTATGACCTCAGTCAAGGCAGGAAGAAGGAGGAAGAGCATGGTGTTAACCTCTTCTGTCCTTTTTATCAGGAAAAGCAAAACCCTTTCTAGAAAACCCCAGCACACGTGTGCGAATATCTCATTTGCCAGATCCAGGGCCCCCTGTTGTCCAAGCAGCTTTCTAGGGTACATAGGTAATGGAGAGTAGAGTTGTAAAGGGATTTCGGCTAGTCAACAGATTATTTTGTTTGATTCTTATTATATTTAGGCCACATTTACTCAGAAGCTAGGGTATATATTAAAGGAAATGGGTAAAGAAACTGCCACGTGCAGAGTAACTATTAACTTCCAGGCTGTATGTTAGGTACTTCACAGTCATTAATTTATTTATTTCCCAAAATACCCTTTGAGAAAATAAATAAACTGAGATACAGGAAGATGAAGTCTCTTACAAAGATTTTATTCCTAATATTCTTTGAACCTAGGTCTGACCAACTTGAAAGTCTGTATTTTAACTGAAACATGAAACAATGAAGAAAGCTGTAGAATAACAGCCACCAGTTAATGAATGCTCCCTGAATGTCAGGGATCACAAAAGCTAACACGTTTAGAAACAGATTGCCACATTTATCCCTACAGCAACAATCCTATCAGGTATTAGCAGCCCCATTTTATAGACAGATAAATGGAGTCTAAAGAAGTTGGCTAACTTGTCCAAGGTTACTCAGCTAAAACTTTGAAGCTGGAGTTAGTATCTAGGTTTCGTCTAAATACAAGCAATTTGTTTCCAATTATGAAAACAATTTTTTACTTTTCATCTAGACTTAGAGAGTGTTGTCTAACCTGCCATCTTACCATGATGATTCTAAAAGTATACAAAGTATAACCATGTAGGTGTTGGAAGTGTCCACTTAGATGTTTCCCCGTGTAAGTGCTGCCTATGTCAGGATAAAATCCCAGACAAATGGTCTTGGGAGAAGGAAAATAGATGTATGTAATTTCAGGGAAGCCTGGCATAGGTGCTCTGTCTTACTGATGATATGGAGTAGGCTTGAGGTTATAAATGGCTGTTAAACAGAGGAAGTTATGACGAAATGACTTGTTCTACTTCTATATACAGTGTTATATATTCTTCATTTAAAGCTTTTTAAATGCAAATAAGGCAATAGGAAAAAACATACACAAAAATCCCCCAGCACCTCAATATTTCCCGAAAGGACAAAGCTGATCATTCTCTTTGGTGTGTTAGAACATTCCAGTACTAACAGCTACACAGAAACGAGAAAAGTCAAGTGTGAGACATTGTCTTTGCTGACGATGAGATAACAGTTGTATATACTTATCAGGATGTTTAGAATGATCACTCTGTGTAGGTGAAGGGACAAAAACGATGCCTGTTCTTGTATAAATTGACTTATTTATTTATTTATTTATTTCAACATAAGATCTCACGGTGTCACCCAGGCTAGAGGGCGGTGGCACAGTCACACTCTGCAGTCTCAACCTCCCACATTCAAGTCATCCTCCGTCCTCAGCCTCCTCAGTAGCTACGGCCACAGGCACATGCCACCATACTTTGCTAATTGTTTGTTTTGAGAGATGGGTCTCCCTGTGTTGCCCAGGCTGGTCGTGTAATCCTGGGCTCAATGGATCCTCCCGCCTTGGCCTCCCAAAGTGCTGGGATTACAGGCATGAGCCACTATGCCCAGCCTGTAAATTGACTTCATTTAAAGATTCTTTGAAGCCCTAAACTCCCTTAGAGGCAGTCATAAAGGGTTTCAGAGAGAAACGTTTCAACCTAGCCACTGCACAGAATAAAAACATTTGCCCTGAGTGCATCAAATACCCAGGAAAAAAGAGCACATACAACAGCTGACCACAACTTACAAAGGAAAAAAAAGAAAAAACAAAAAACAAGAATGAGATTTTATTGCCAGCACAACTATGATGAGTTTACAAAATCAATTCCTACCGTAGGTATCCAGCCTAAACATCTGAATAACCTTATATCTCAAGATGTCTGTCAGCTGATCTGATTGTTATTCACTTGGTCAGTCCTTATGGGTGAACCTGTCCCCTCTGATGATCAGGAAAAGTGACTCAATGCAACACTGATCCCAAAGAGGGGGCGATGAGGCATTTTGAGTCCCTCTGGTTCCCTTCATTTAACAACCATTGCTTTCTGTACCTTCAAGCTATAAATGCATGACATTATATGGCAATGTAACAGTTTTTTCCTTTTTTACTATGACATGTAGATATTGATCTTTGTGTTTTTCAGACTAATTCAAATATATAGAACTTCACTCTGAGATTCCAAC
The DNA here is from genome assembly GCA_004027835.1 of Alouatta palliata. Classification (NCBI taxonomy): domain Eukaryota; kingdom Metazoa; phylum Chordata; class Mammalia; order Primates; family Atelidae; genus Alouatta; species Alouatta palliata. Next base: position 71,532 of record PVKV010004400.1, on the reverse strand, counting down.
AATAATACTTTCAATGATGGTGTGGCCTCTTTAATGATAATAATTACAAATAGTAGTCATAACTAACTTTTATTGAGTTATTGCAAAGTACTAGACTCGAAATATGTTATTAGCCTAACTTTACTTAATCTTCTCAGCAACCTTATAGAATACGTGCTCTTGCTATTTATATTTCATAGATGAACAAATGATTCCCAGAGAGATACATAACTTGTCCACGATTGCACAGCTTATAAGTGGAGAAGTCACCTGAATCCAGAGGCTTAATACATAATAGCAATGCTAGAGATTGTGCAGCTAACCTAGAATTTAGAGCTTTAATTTTAAAATTATCAAATGACATTTAATTGTAATAATTTTCTGATGAGGAAGTGGGAGTCATTATGGCCACTGCTTCTTGATTCTTTGCACTGCCTTTTACTTAGCTGGTGCTCCAATAAATGTTTGAAAAATGAAGAAATGAACCAATGATAAAATACAGAGGAAGTGCTCTTTTTTTTGTTTTGTTTTAATAATTATTTTTATTTCAATAGTTTCTTGGATATGGATGGTTTTGGAGTACATGTGTATGTTCTTTGGTTGTAACTTCTGAGATTTTGATGCACCTGTCTCCCAAGCAGTATAGACTGTATCCAATGTGTAGACTTTATCCCTCATCCTCCTCTCCACCTTCTCCCCCAAGTCCTCAAAATCGATGATATCATTTTTCTGCCTTTGCATCATCATAGCTTAGCTCCCACTTGTAAGTGAGAACATACAGTATTTGGTTTTCCATTCCTGAGTTATTATACTTCATGGTCTCCAGCTCCATCCAGTTTCCTCCAAAAGACATTATGTTCCTTTCTATGGCTGAGTAGTATTCCATGGTGTAAGTATACCACATTTTCTTTATACACTTCTTGGTTGATGGGTACTTTCGTTGGTTCCATATCTTTGCAATTGTGAATTGTGCTGCTATAAATATGCATGTTCATGTGTGACATGTTTTTTTGAATTTCGTAGCCCATAGGTAGCTTCCATTTGTGTAAGAAAATTGAGAAATGTCTACATGTCGAAACAAAATACTCCACTTCTATTTTGATTCACGTCCTTTCTTCCCTAGCCATGTCCAATGCATCTCTTACGGAAGTTTTTGTTGTATCAGTCCATTATAGGCCCTAGTGACTTTTGTCTATAGTTCAGAATTGCTGTCCAAATTGTAAAGTAAAGTACTGCTGCTTTTATGACAACTCTGGGCTCTTGTAATTGATGGATGGCAGCAAGGCACAGTTTGAGAGCATCAGCTTCATACAAAGTACTGCTTACCAGCAGTTATAGTCAGGGAGGACTAATTAATTTCTGGACCTTCTGTTTTCTCACCTGGAGATGTGAATGGTCGGAGACTTCTCATATCCTCTGGTCTGATGGTAATCATTCATCTTAACAGGGTTTGAATATCGATTATTGGTACCGGATGGAAGGTCTTAACTATGCGTTGTCCACTTCTTGGCATGTTGAACAAAACACACAAAGCAACAAAAGAACAAAGCAAAAAAAAAAAAAAAAAAAACAAATCAATAGAAGAATAGAGTAAAAAAGCACACATTCATTGAAGTAAAAGTACACTTCACAGAGCAGGAAAAGGTTCAAGCAAGCAGCTGAAGAGCTTCCGGAAGTGCTCGTTCCTGAGTCATTTAGCATAATTTCATTTCCTTATTGTCTTCAATTATATTAAAGCATTGCCATGCAGATATTTGCTTATATTACAGAGTCTGATTTTAATGATTTGCATTGTTGACTATTAGCACATGGATCATCCATGTTCCATGTTATTTTTTTTTTACTGAAAATGTGTGCCACCTTCGGTTTCATCCACATCCTCTTGACAGATACACTAGTTAAGGGGCATGGACTCAAAGCCCGGAGCTGACTGAGCAGAAACAAACATGCACCTGGGCAGCAGGGATAACACTTTCAAGAGGTAGTCGTCTTCTCTGCTTGCTGTCTGGTAGAACAACTTTAAGAATCTATGGTCAGCAATTTTTCCTTAGGAAATCAGGTTGTGGTCCCAATTCAACAGTGTGTCTTTTACAAGGATTTGAGACCAGTGCTCCCAGGTTTTACAAATAATGAGAATATATATTTTTTTCTTTAGGGTAATCAATAAAAATAATGGCTATAAAAATTAAATTGGTTTTTCTTTGAGGTTTGGAAAAAGTGAATTTACAAAACTTTAGTATATAGTATCAAATTCTTTGAAGAAAATGAATGCAAGTATCATTACCATACCGTTTCTTACTGTCTAATTTCAAACACCTTAGCTTAGTATTCAAGGCTTCCAAGTTCTAGACCCAATATTATTCTGAGCCTTCAGTCTACCTTCTTCTATATGTACATTATGCAAGACCAAAATGGATTATACATTGATTCCTGGATATTCACTGTATTGTCAGTTCTTCAAACTGTGCTTGTAGAAATCCTACTTATTCTTCTAAGATGCAACCTCCTTCATGAAGTAACTCCAAATAAAGACGATCTGTTCTTTTTCTGAATCCCTTAATACTTTGTGCTTCTCTTATAATACCAAGTTCAAGATAAACCAAGTTTTAGTTTTATTATAAATATTTCTGTATTTGCCACTTATAAGTTCCTTGAGGGCAAGAGAAATAGCATATCCTTGTGTAAGGAGACTACACTGGGTAGTGGTAAATTGATCCATTTTTGGAATTGTGGAATTAGGTCTGATGAACAAGAATAAGAGAATAGAGGGTCGAGTAGGAGAATAATTGGTACTTTAGAACAGCTAGTTAAAGTTAATTAAATTTAAAAGAAGACCAAACTTTCACAAGTATGTGCTATTAAAAATCTGGCTATCTTTGGACATGAAAGTAAGTTTATTTTTTCTTATATTTAATATAATTTATATTTTGCTATAATTGTTAGAATAAACAAAAAATTATTCCAAGAATTTTCCCCTTAACTTTGCAAAATTTTTCATCAATTTTTCTAAACATTCTCTAAATCTCTCGATACTCAGATTATTTCTCTTAAATTGTACATAGTATTATTACTCTTGATGGCATCTCATCTTCAACTGTTAAATGTCTAGACTTGGCCATTTCCGACTTTGTTAGTGATTATTCTTGTGAATCAAGTAATCTCCAACATCATTCTCATTAATTTCATGATATTTTAAATATTTTACTAGAAATGTAATATCTTTTTAATGTACGTAGTATTACGTTTGCGTTTCAGGCTAATACTCGTTGAGAGACTGGCAGGCAACAATGTTGAACTAAAGAGCTGTGGTAGATATTGTTCAATGGGGAGAAGCGTTTGAGTGCAGACTAACTACAGGGAATCAGTTTCCTGTGCGTACTCTCACGTGATTCTCCCTACTAGAGCACTGGACAATGAACACTCAGATGAGACTCATCTCTGTTGTATGTTCGAATTGACTTTTCCTGCCTAGTTTTTTCCTTCGCGTTCTACTCGGGATCATTGCATTTGAATGTGCAGTTTGTGTCTGTAGAAGATGCTAAACTGAGGGCAATCGAGCAAATGCACAAATGTCTCTTGGAGAAGAGATACCTTTTTCTTTGCACAATTTCATGTTCATCTGTGGCAAACCTTTAAACAGTATTACAAAAGCACCACATAGGCTAGAGTGGGCCCTGCTTCCATAATTCTCATCCTCACTCCACTTGCCAGCCATGTCATTTTGCAGGTACCGCTACATTCCCTGCCAACTACCTCCACAGGGCCTTCAGACTTATTGTTATGCCCCCCCTCCGCGACCTGCCACCTTTTTTTTCTAAAACATTTGAAAATAAGTTGCAGACATCACGCTATTTTACCCTAAACACTTCAGCACATGTCTTACAAGAACAGCATCATCCTTCCACGGGAACATTCGTTTTCACATCTAAGAAACCGAATATTAATATTATTCAATATACAGTTCTATTCAAAGTTCTCCAATTTTTTTCACATGTTTCCCCTATAAGTTGTGTGAATGTGGTTTTTAATATTTTTACTTTTTAGAATCTAACCAGGGATCACAATTTGCATTCGGTTATCGTGTCTCCTCAGTTTTCTTTAATCTATAATCATCTCTCTGGTTTAGTTTGTTACTTTGTTAGGTCTTTCGTAGCTTGACAGTTTTGACAAATTCAGGTAAACTGTTGTGTAAAATGTTCCACAATTTGGAACACATCATGGTAAATTTTTTTTTTTTAAGAAACATGACAGCCTAGTGGTTTTGTGGCTTCCCATTGTGTCACATCAGGGGGTACATCAAGGTAATTTGTCCCATTATGGGTGATGCTTACTTTGATCCCTGGGTTAAGACGCTGCCACGATCGCAGAATTTCCCTTTTTTCCTTCATAATCCACGATAATCAGTTGAGTGAAATGCTGATAATGTGGAGGTCATTTTACTCCATGTTTTTAAGCAATATTTGCTGATTGTTGCCTAAATCAATTCTGAAATTGTTTGCAAGATAGTGATTTTCTGATTTTATCATTTCTTCTACTTAAAGTAGCTGGCATACTTTTTTAAAGGGATTTTTTTTCCTGCTACCCCCTCTACATTTTGTTGACTTAAAATGCAATATGTTACGATTTTTTCTTTTTTTGTTTTTTTTTGTTAATGCTCAAATTGTCTCAAATTTGTTCAGCTGGATCTCGTCCTTATGCCTTTTTGTTATGTCCCCATTAATCATTGAGGACCTTCTTGTTTTCTGACATTATAAGAACATTTAAATTCATCGGTGATTTTTCTTGCCCTCAGCCATTTCTCCAAGGACTCAAGTTCCTGTATGGGGAGAATGCTATTTGGAAACTAAGATGTTGGCACCAGATGAGCTCATTAATGTTAGGGTGGGCATGACTAATTTCCACGTCTACTCTAGCTGGTCCATTTCCATTCCTCTTACTCTTATTCCCACTTAGCTAATTTTGGATTTTATGCAATTAAAGCATTTCCCTCCTTTGTGTTTTCCGTAGCTAAGCAGTTAATTTCAAATGTTTCTGCCTAAAATTCGATTGATTCCCAAAGATTGGCAAGTGGTGAGAATCCCTCTGTCTTCATCTGACAATGAGAAAACTCTATAATTCTACACGTTATTCAGTCTTTTGCAGTCACCTCTGTCTTTCATCTGATTTTTACAAATATTCTAAAGTTCCCAAAATAAATAGAGGTAATCAGTGAACCACAATATCTGGAAGATAAAGCAAATGCTTACCTGTTTGCTTTGCCATCTGCTCTATTTTAGATTGGATCAGTACGTATTCAGTCTCCCTAAACAGCATGCACTTCTCAAATACCCATGGTGACTGGTTCCAATTCCATCTGGTTGTTTCTGATTATTTCATTACAGCTGTTCAGATTTATAAACCCAGCAATTAAAAGAACTTAGACATGTTAATACTTAGGTAGCCCTTAACCACCATGCCGCAAAAGAAAAATCGGGAAAGGTTTTACAAGACATTGTTTCATTGAAGGGACTGTTATTATTTTAATGAAACGTGCTACACACACACATTACTTTAAAAGATTTCTTTCTTTCTTTTTAGAGTTGTCAAGCCTTCATTTACAAATAGAAGATTAACTATAGTTTTTTAATTGTTTCAAATTTGATGATGATGAAAAGCAGCAATACAAATCCCAGCTTTTTTTTTCCTCCCTAGCAATGTTTCTATGGGAAGATTAAGAGTGCCTGCAACTTGTTCTAGAGTAATAATTTCAATTGGCTCAAGTCCATTAACTGCAGGGAAAAACACCTGGCAAGGTGGTTGGTAGCAGCCCATTCTTGTTAACCTTTCAGCCTTCACGATAACTGTCAGCAGGCCCTGAGACAGGGCCTCTGATAAACTGGCATTAAAGCTACTGACAGCTAATAATTTTTTATGGGTTTCCAGGAATAAATGAAAGAAAATTCTAATTAATTAGAATCAAAGAATTTTCAAATTCCATAACTCCAGAATTTAAAAAAATTAGACATATAAAAGCAAGTAAATATCAATACGGCCTTTTGGAAGACATTGTTAGCATAAACAAAATAGATTTTAAAGTATTCTGTTTTAGCTATTTTACTCCAGTTTAACTCTCAGCTAGCATGCTCTTTTATTTTTTTAGTAAAAGAGAAAACAGCTAAGAAATTGAAAACTTAGCATATGAACTATAGAAATAATGTTTTAACTGAATTATTTCAACATGTGAAATAATTTATGCTAGTGAATTATAGAAACCCTTTAATCTTCAATAACTGTGGAAGAATAGAACTCAGGGGAGACATTTTAAGGAGAGTATTTAAAAGTTTCACACACATCGTTTTTCTTCTTTTTGCCTTTCCTATAAGGAAACCAATCTGCAGGTGGACTGTATCTGTAACCTGCTCACCACTGGTTATGTGGAATCTGAGGTGGTCTTGAAGAGTTGCAGGAGGAAGTGAGAGTCGAAAAGTCACTGAAACACTATAGTGCTGTAAGAAACTAGACAGAATTTATTTTCTTTCTTGAGCCAGATAGCTAATGTTCAGTTGCTAGATGCAACTCTGGTAGAAAGAAGGCATGGGTAGAGATTGGGTAGGGAGTCAGTTTACATCACTGATGACTTTAGGTAAAAACAATTGGGAACCATCACTGTACCAAAACATGTGAGATTTCTTAGGGACTAGATTCAGATAACTATGGTGATAGCAGAATAAAGAAGCTCTACCTATACCCATGGCTCAGCTCCTGGAGATGGAAGGAAATAAAATTGTGAGGATGGAGAGACACCCAAGACAGTGAGCAAAGACCCAATACAGTGAGGTGAAAACTTCTCCTAACTTCTAAGCTTACAACTCAACCTTGTAGGCTGTTGTGAACACCACAGATGCTGTGGTTTGAATGTTTATCCCATTCCGAAGTCATGTTGAAATTTAATTGCCATTGTAACGGTATTAAATCATTGGACTTTTAAAAGTTGATCAGGCTATGAAGGCTCTGCCTTAAAGAATGGATTCATGCTATTATCATGGAAGTGGGTTCATTATTATGGAAGTAGATTCTTTATAAAAGTTCAATTTTGTCCCCCTTTTCTATCTCTCACCCTCTGTTTGTCCTTCTCTTATGTTATGACACAGCAAGAAGTCCCTCACCAGATGCTGACCCTTTGATCTTAGACTTCTCAGGCTCCAGAACTATGAGAAATAAATTTCTATTTATTATCAATTAACTAGTCTGTGGTACTTTGTTATAGCAGCACAAGACAGACTAAGACAGTACCCATGACTGTTTGCATGTAGGAGTTAAGATTATGTAGAAACAAATTCAAGTAAATCTTTACTTTTTTAGCATGGAGGGAGCTTTGAAATAAGAGTGTTTGTTAAAGAATGCAAGTATTTGCCAGTGGGAGAAATGTAGTAGATAATACTTTGAGATATGGACTGTTGTTCTTTATAATATTTCTTTTAGAGAAGGTAGCTAAAATATTCCACATATATGTTTCATGGAATAAACATAACCAGGATCAGAAACAGAGAGAGAGGGGAAAAAAACCCAACTTTTGAAAGACCATTTGAAAAGACTTTTAAAACTCCTAGTTGGGAGAAAGGCCTTTGGAATTTCTAAAGCTTAAAGTTAAAATAAACAAACAATCATGTTAGAAAAACACATGATCAGAGAGAATCTGTTTTCCCATTCTTAGTTACTCAATAAAATTTGCTTGGACTGAGAAGAAAGAAGTAATCAGAAGATAAGCAAGAATGTTTATGTATGGTAGAGCTGCTTGAGAACTGGAGAGGCACAGACAGGTCCCAGATCTGAAAGCCAGAGCTATTCTCTCCTTCCCAGTGAATAATCGAGAAAATCCCAAGACCAGACCTCCCCTAGTGCCCAGGATCATGTGAGAGCAAAAGGAAATCTTCAGTGTCGTGTCTGAAATGAGAGAGCCTAGAGCAGCCTCAGAGAATTTCTCATAATTTACAGTGGCAAGGGAAAGCAGCTAGTTGTTTTCTGTCCCTCTGAGAGGTTGAAAACATCAGAGAGAGATAGAGACAGACAGACAGAGAGAGAAGACAGAGAGAGAGAGACAGAGAGAGAGAAAGAGACAGAGAGAGATAGAGTGTACCACACCTGGAAAGTTCCTACAGGAGGGAGCAAGGGAAAACTTGAAGTCAGCCTACATTGGTCAGTAACTGAGTATTGGATCCTGACATGTTTATCTCAGAAGATGCAGCAGGAAGAGCTCTTGAATAAAAAGAATACCATCTCCTGATTCCCTCATATTGAGACATCACCGAAGAACCCTAGATTTATGACAAAACCCCTGGAACAAATGTGATTATCTTTACTTAAGATTTTATTTTGATTAAATGGGAACCAAAAATACAAAATTAAGTTGAGATATAGGAAAACAAACAAATTAACACTTTTTGCCCACCTGAGTTTTGTGGAATGACATTTATACAGATTATAGTTAATGTCTTAGCCCATTTTCTGCTGCTATAACTGAATGCCACATACTCAGTAATTTATAAAGAAAAGAAACTTATTTGACTTATGGTTTTAGGGACTGGGAAGTCCAAAATCAAGGGGCTGCATCTGGTAAGGGCTTTCTTTCTGTTTCATAACACAGTGAAAGGCATCACATGGTGAGAGAGGGCTAGAGAGGCAAAAGTACTTGAAACAGATAGAGGCAAAGTGGGGCAAACTTCTGAGATAATGGCATTAATCCATCGATGGGGGCAGAGGTTTCATGATCTAATCACCCCCTAAATGTTCTACCTCTTAATACCATCACAATGGCAATGAAATTTCAATGTTTGTTTTGGAGGAGACATTTAAGCCACATTAATTTGTATTTACGTTATTTGTGTGCCAGCTTTAATAAATCTTATTAGATGGTGAGTTCTTACTGGACAGTGGTTACATCTCTTTTCTGATTTCCAGGCATCTTAAAAATAGTAGGAACTTAATATATATTTGTTCAATTGTATTGAATAGCTTAATCCAAAACATTCCTACTAGTAAATTGTCTTGGTAACCAATCTATTTTATTATTAGCTCTGGAATTCAAGTACTTTTACTCATTCAGTGAATCATCTGACATAACCAACTAGTGAACATCAGCTAATACAAAGAAGGCGTAACAGAGAAGCAAGCCGTAAGGTCATCACGAATTGAGTACATAGAGAACCAGTCTCAACAACTGTTACTGCTACTTCTTGAAGTACTGTCTTCACTTGGTTTCTAAAACATTCTGTTCATCTGGTTTTCCTCCTATTTGTCTAGTTCTGCTCAGTCTCTTTGCTGACATCTCCTTCCTTGATCTTACTCAATCGTTAGGCTATAAAATTCTTCTGTACACTAATGACTCACACGTTTATATACACATCTGGTCCACACTTCTCTCTTTAGCTCCAACTGCCTGCTTGACCTCTGTATCTAAGTGTCTAACAGGCTTTTAAAACTTAACATGTTGAAACTTGAGCTCTATATTCTCCCCAAAGTCAATGGCTTTATCGGTTTTTTTCCCATCTCAGTAAGTGACAGTTTTCTGCTCCTATTATCTTAGGCCTAAATCCCTGTCGTCATCCTGGACTACTGATTTTCTCTTGGACCTCACATCCAAGTCTTCACGGAAATCCAGCAGCTGTACCTTTAACTATACCCAGGAACTGACCATTCTCATTACATCTACTGCTGTCACCCAAGTCTAAGCCACCATCATGGGTTGCCTCCTAAATGACCTCTGTTTTTTTTTTTTTTTTTGAGACAGAGTTTCGCTCCATTGCCAGGCGCCAGGCTGGAGTGCAGTGGCACGATCTCGGCTCACTGCAACCTCTGCCGCCCGGGTTCAAGCAATTCCTGCCTCAGCCTCCCGAGTAGCTGGGACTACAGGCGCACGCCACCACCACGCCCAGCTAATTTTTGTATTTTTAGTAGAGACGAGGTTTCACCATGTTGGCCAGTGTGGTCTCAATCTCTTGACCTCATGATCCGACAGCCTCGGCCTCCCAAAGTGCCGGGATTATAGGCTTGAGCCACCACGCCCGGCCTGACCTCTGTTTTTAACATTGCCCTTCTATAGCCTTGCAATGTACTCAAGTTTATGTCCCCACAACATTCACATCTTGAAATTCTTACCCATAGGTGATGGTATTAGTAGGTGAGGCCTCACAAGAGTGAATCTGCTTTTTATTAGTGCCTTTATAAAAGAGATTCAAGGGAAGCTTGTTTGCCCCTTTCACCATGTGAGGAAACAAGAAGAAGGTGTTATCTATGAACCAGAAACTGAGTTCTCACTAGAATCTGAATCTTCTGGTGTGTACTTGATCTTGAACTTCCCAGCCACCAGAATAGTAACAATTAATTTCTATTGTTTATAAGCCATGTAGTCTATGGTATTTTGTCATAGAAGCCTGAGGGATTAAGACAAGCCTGTTATTAACACAGCTGCCAGAGTGATCCTTTTGAATTATAATCAGATCACGTCTCTCCTCTGGACAATTGTTTCCATAGCTTTAAAATTCAGAGTAAAGTCAAAATCCACACTATAACCTCTCTGCGTGTGATCTGGCCTGCCGTCATCTCGCAACCTTCATCGCTTCCTCTGAGGACCTCGGCAACCCTGTCTTCTTACTGTTTCTCCAACCTATCCAACATACTCTCAAGACAAGGACTCTGTACTTGCAGTCTCAAAGAACATTCAATAGCATGTTCTTCTCTATTATATTGGAATGAATATTAATACTTTCCTCACTTTCTTCAGGTTTTTATTCCAAAGTTTTCTGGGGGTTTTGTTCATTTGTTTATTTGTTTTGTTTGTTTGAGACAAGGTCTCACTCTGTCACCCAGGACGCACTGCAGTGGCTGGATCACTGCTCACTGTAGCCTTGATCTCCTGAGCTCAAGCGATCCTCCAACCTCAGCTTCCAAGCAGCTGGGGCTACAGCTAGGGCTATAGGCATGCCCGACTAATTTTTAATTTTTTTGTAGAGATGGAGTCACTATGTTGCCAAGGATGGTCTCAAACTCCTTGGCTCGAGGGATCCGTCCACCTCAGCCTCCCAGAGTACTAGGATTACAGGTGTAAGCCACCACACCCAGCCCAAAGCTATATTTTCGTAAGGACTTTTCTGTCTACTCCATCTAAAATTTCAATACGTAAGTTCACATTTCACAGAGCTCTTTCCTGTTTACATGATTTCTTTTTTTAGCACACATCACTTATTTACATGTTATACATTTTACTTATTTATTTGGCTTACTGTCTGTATGGTGCTTGACAGTGTCTTGTTCACTGTATTATATCTGATCCTGCAGTAGTAGTTGGCATATGGTAAGTCCTCGAGAAATATTTGCTGAATGGTCATTGAGTAAGTAAATGAATATTTACTAAACTATCAGCAGATTCTTCTCTAGTTTTATTTAATAATTTATGGTCATATGAAATAAAACTATTTCATTAACAAAATGTTTAGTATGTAGTCTATTCTTTCTCATACCAAGTCTAGTATTTCTCATCCATCATCCTGCAGATGAAAAAAAAATCCATTATTAAATTGCTTCTATAATGTTTGCATACAATAAAAGTATAAAATATTTTCAACCCAGAGTACAAGATAAAGTACTTTTCTAAACACAATTCTATCTGTAAAAAGTCCTGTAGGTAATTAGCATAAAGGTTATTTTGCCTCACTGTAAATGGCTTCTTAATCGTAGAACAGTTTCTGAACCAAATCACAGAAAAAGCATTAAGCTTTTGAGTGAAAGCAATGTGTCTGTAGACAATCTTATGTTTGCTTTCTTCTTCGGTTATAATGTTCTCTTTCACTAGAATTTTTAACCTCCTCTTTTCTGCCCGTGAAAATCCTTCGTATTACCTCACTCATTTTCAGGTTGTAGCTCCAAAAAGTAATACACCCTATATACTAAGAGTGTAGTAATTTTAATACTTACTAAAGTATTTGCTTATCAGTTAACTGATTTTTCTCTGCAAGCTTTCCATTATTTTGGCATCAAGGAAGGGGAAATGACAATTCTCTCCCTGAAGAGAAGAGAATATGATGTTGGGGAATACTGTAATAGAATTTGTAATCTACCTTCTAATGTTTCAAAGCCCCAGAGTGAGGAGGAAGTTCATTGCACATGTAGATAGAAAACTAAGGCAGAGGGCCTCCAGCCTTGCTCAGCATTTGGTTCTCCAGTAGGAAAGTGATGTTTCAGAGCTTGTCTGGCCAACGTGCGGGAGGACACAAGCACAATTAAGAGAACGACTGGTTTGCTCTGATAGAGAGTGGTTCTTATTTACATCTGTACGTTTTCTTCAATTCCATAGTACAGGGACAATGGACGTGGATGTTGGTTTAAGGATACTGGCATGGTGGGAACAACCTGAGAATGAAGATGAGAAGGAAGGTGTGGCAGAGACTCAGATGGGTCTACAGAAGCAGGGAGCAGAGGAAGCTTCATTGGCTTGGAGGGGTAAGGGGATGGACCAGGCTGAGAAATGTTGGATCACAGGGTATAACTACACAATAAATAGGCTAACTCTGGCTGAATGATCACCAGCTAACACACCCAAAGATTAGCCTGAAGCTTCAGAATCTCCCTCTTGCAGGTCCCAAGATCATTCAAATATCCACACCAAGGACACGATATACCCAGAGGTCAGCACGTTGTAGTCCATAAGCTGAAGAGTGCCTACTGCCTTTTTGTGTGTGTCTTAGAAGCTAAACTCTGTGAGTTTTTTTTTTTTTTACATTTTCAAATGATTGAAAAATAAAATATTTCATAACACTTGAATATTGTATGAAAACCAAATTATATATGAAGTTCCATAAACAAAGTTTTATTAAATCATAGCCATACCCATTCATTTACATGTTACCTACGATGTTGTCTTGCTGCAACAGCAGAGTTGAATAGTTACAATAGGGACCATAGGGCCAATCAAGACTGAAGTATAGTATCTGAGTATTTATAGAAAAAGTTTGTACACTCTTGTAATACAACATGTTAGAAAGTAGCCTAGGGAGAAACAGAGGAATTTGAAGAACGGAGCTATAACCTGAAAATGAGTGAGTTAACCACAAAGAGACCCTTGAATTATCAGATCCACTAAATTTAACTAGATTAGACAAAAATTAGGATTAGCAAGAAACTGCAGATGATGCCAATTCTGCCATATGTTCCAAAATGGCTCAGTGGGGCTTCCTCAGTTAGGTGGTATCTCAGACGTCAGGCTGTCTCTTGGCCGTCGATAGACTCAGCACAGGTCTACTCACACCTTATGTGAATACAATATTTACAGCAAGTTTAAGCACATAAAGATTTTACTACAGCCCAAGCTTATGATACCTCTAGGCAAAACTGTAAAGTAGCATACACACACACACACACACACACACACACACACACACACACACACTCTCTCTCTCTCTCTCTCTCTCTTTCTTTCATATATATTCTCTTTCTTCCTACTTACATGTCTGTTGGTGACCGTATTTCCACGCTCGCTAAAATACCAACCTCACTCAGGCTGTTTTATCGATGTCTTGTGTCATTCTGGGCTGTCCTCCCTTGTTCTCCACGAGACAGTGGAAACGTCTCGTTTGTTTACATGGAACTATGAGTGTTTGATAGTTATGGATGTGTTGTGTCTTGCATTTTGAAAACAATGGGTTATTAACGCAAGAAGTACATTCCTAATGAAAGAACTAGAGCTGTAATATTTAGTTATATGCTTTTAGAATTTAAGCCGTAGATTCATGGTAACACAATTTGTAAGGAATCACATGTATATTTGTGGTATTTTGCTTTATTTTTTGAAATTTGCGTTACATACTCCAATTTTAAAGGAGGGGAAGTGGAAATACATAAAAACTTATGTTTTTATGTTAATTGAAGACACATCTGGATTTATAAGACAACTGGGAAGAAATATGGAAGTAACACCTATTCTTTAAACTTGATCTTCCACTTAAACCTTAAAATTATTTAGAGGTTATCATTTCTCTTCTTAGGTAACAATGGTATCATTTATAAAAACTGCCTTCTGTCATTTGTTATTTTCAGTGTTAAGTAGAGCTTTTAATTTTACTCTGTCCCCTCAAATAACTCCATGAATAGATATTACAATCTCAATATTACAGGTGAGGGTAGTGGTACTAGTGAATTTAATCATTTCCCCACCCCGAGATTATATAGCTTGTACACAACGAAACCAGATTTAAACATAAGCTTGTAGAACTTTAAAGCCTGTGCTCCTAAGAATAAGTTTAAAATCCTAACCACTACTTGACTGTACTTTCTGTGTTTGAAACACATTTTTCTGCAAACCATTTGGGTTTTATTTTGTTTTATAATTGCTGAGTTTTCTATACATGTGTCTTTAAAGACATTTGGAGCCTATTCCTTTGTTTCTCTAACCCTCAAGATTAAATGGCCCATTTAGCTATGACAGCACTCTTCTTGGGAAAGGAGATAGGGCAAGGTAGCAGCTGATTGTGCAGAGTTAACCTTGAAGTTATTTGATGTTAAATCAGTTTTACTTAGGGATGTTTTTTTCACCTCTAAGGTCTCTTTTATTCTGTCATACAATTTGCTGTCAAACTAAATGATGCATTTAAATTGAATAACCAAAGATAATGACTGTAACAAGGGAGAGACCAGTACAACTGCTGCTGTAATGTCATTCTGATCTGAACGACCCTGTTGTGTGAGGGTCATGATACAGAGGATGTCAAGTCATGATAACCTTCGACTGTTTCTCAGACAAATAATGGAAGTTTCTTGTGGGGTGGCATTAAAAATAAAGTTGCCCAAAGGGTATGTGTTGTAAGAGAGGTTCAGAAATGATAGCAACACTAACTGGAAGTAGGATGTAAGAACAAGGTACTCAATTTGATTATCAAACTGAATGACATGAAAATCTATTTCTTACTGGAGCTATACAGTATGGTAAAGTAATTAGAACAGTTGTGGCCAACAAATTGGCTTGGCTACGCTGTGAAATGGAAAGATAAATTGGCACCATGTCTTTGGCAAAGACAATTGGATTCATAATTTAGATGTTCTGTAGTGGAAAAAAAGCAATTGCACAGCTTCTAGACTATCTGACAATCTAGCAGGAAAATATGTCCTCACTCTTTCCCTCCTTCCTTCCTTCCCTTCTTGCCTCCCTTCCACCCTTCCTTCCTTTGCTACAGCACGAAAATCATAGAGACTAGTATTATTTGGCTTAACTGCACAAAGGGGGCCTATGATTTTACTTTTTCAGGTTTCTGTCATTTAAATTTAGCACTTATATATTCTTGACTTATTTAATCTCCAAAAGAAATAGGCTGTATTCTCCAACTCCCTTCTGTCACTTTTTCATGCACTGTTGCCCATATTTTTTCATCCTATAAGCCAGGAGAGAGACCAGAAAGTTTTGTTTCTTAAAAATTTGCTTAATGACATTCTATGCATTTTCTCAATTATTTTGAAGTAGAAAGTCTCATAATCTTCCACATAACTCTTCTTTTCCCCCATTTAACAGAAGATATAATCTTAATGCTCTAGTTCATGGATTTCACCTTATGAATAGGAAGTATATTGTGACTAGATTTTGATTTTGTGATCCTCATATGGTCTTAGATATTTTTCCCTTATAACAAGAATAATGTCTTTGTTTTATAACCAAAAGACAAATTTAAAGTATATCTTTCCCTCAATCAAAACTCATTAAATAACCTAAATGGTGATGGAAAAATTGGCTAGCCATATTCAGAAAACTGAAACTTGACCTCCTACTTACACCCTTATATAAAAATTAACTCAAACATAAAACTCAAAACCATAAAAAATCTAGGAGAAAATCTAGGCAGAAACATTCAGGAAGTAGGTATGGGCAAAGATTTTATGATGAAATCACCAAAAGCAATTGCAACAAAAGCTAAAACTGATGAACAGGATCTAGTAAAACTAATAAGCTTCTGCAAAGCAAAAGAAACTATCATCAGAGTGAACAGGCAACCTACAGAATGAGAGAAAATTTTTGCAATCTTCTCATCTGACAAAGGCCTAATATTTAGAATTTACAAGGAACTTAAACAAATTTACAGGAAGAAAAAATCCAAACAACCTCATCAAAAAGTGGGCAAAGGACATGAACAGATACTTCTCAAAAGGAGACATTTATGTGGTCAACAAACATATGAAAAAGCTCAACATCACTGATTATTAGCAAAATGTAAATAAAAACCGCAGTGAGATACCATCTCACAGCAGTCAGAATGGCGATTAGTAAAAAGTCAAAAACAATATATGGTGGTGAGACTGTGGGAAGATAGGAATGCTTTTACACTGTTGGTGGGAACGTAAATTAGATCAACCACTGTGGAGGACAGTGTAGGGATTCCTCAAGGATTTAGAACCAGAAATAACCATTTGACTCAGCATCCCCATTACTGGGAATATACCCAAAGGGATATAAATCATTATATTATAAAGATACATGTACATGGATGTTTATTGCAGGACTGTTCACAATAGCAAAGACTTGGAACCAACCCAAATGCCCATCAAGGATAGACTGAATAAAGGAAATGGGCGCATAAACACCATGGAATACTAAGAAGCCATAAAAAGGAATGAGATCATGTCCTCTGTAGGGACGTAGGTGAAACGGAAGCCAGAATCCTCAGCAATCTAACACAGGAACATAAAACCAAACACTGCATGTTCTCACTCATAAGTGGGAGCTGAACAATGAAAACGCACGGACACAGGCACAGAAAGGGGAACACACACTGGGGCCCGTTGGGAAGGGGAAGGAGGGAAAGCATCAGACAGCTAATGCGTACAGGGCTTAATACCTAGGAGACGGGTTAACAGGTGCAGCAAACCACCATGGCCATATGTTTACCTACGTAACAAACCTGCACATTCTGCCCATGTATCCCAGAATCTAAAATAAAATAAAATTAATTTTTTTAAATCCATGATTACGAGGAATTCTATTGAAAGAAAATACATACTGCCAATAAAAATATAGAAATCTTTCTGATCATTAAGGAAATGAAAATTAAAGCAACAATTAAGAAATATTTTTTCAGCTATCATATTGGGAAAAATTAGAAGATCGATAAGGCTGAGGAGTGCCAAATATATGCGGAAATTCATGTCCCGTCAGTGCGAGCAGAAAGGCTCGCCACAACCTTTCAGGAAAGTAATCCCACAATATCTATTAAAATAAAAATGTATAATCCATTTGTCCTAACATTCCCTGTTATGGGATTCTGAAAACAAACAAACAAAAACTTACTTAATAACCACTCTGCATGTCTGTTTGTCAGTTATATATCCTTTTCTCAACAATGGATTATGTAATTTGTTGCTACTTATCTGTAATATTAATCATAAATCTTTTAGTTTTGATATTTATAATTTTTTTATAATTAAAAGGACAATAACTTTGAAGTATTATCAACAGAACTTAACAATTTATAAGAAGAAAATCCTACATATAGGACATTTGAGAAAGTGGGCTTAAATATTTTATAGTTACTTGTGAATTGCAACTAAATGTCAGAAAAACAAAAAACATGTTTTTTTTTCAGAAAAGAAAACTTCTTTTCTGAATTGATGGTATTCTCAATCTTGCTTGAGGAACTGAAGTAAAATTTAGCACAGTTGGTCTTCTCTACTTTCTGGAAAGTAAGTAGAGTTAAAAAAAAAAAAGTAATTCCCCAAAAGTAACTCCTACTCCTTCCTTAGAGCTCAGTGTTCTTGATTCTCTTCCTGTCTCTTTGAGCTCTACCCCGTCACCCCGTCTTTGTCTTTCCCTTCTGCATGCATAACAATCATAATAGGATTCCTATTTAAATAAATACAACTTTTCAATCAGACTGAAGACAGGCCTCTTAAAGTGAAGTATCTTAGTGAGGAACCCAGAAATATACCTTGTGGCAAGTTTTCTCTGAGTGAGTCTTATGCTCAGTAAAGTTTGAGATTTGTTACCTGAAACGATGGGATACTTCAGGGTTCCTGCACATATCTGTTTCAGACACACCAAATTTATCTCTGCTGTTGAAAAGGGCATTGAACTTCTTCTGGCCTGTATTGTTTGAGTCAGTTCCAATCTCTCTCCTGACTCTCAGACTTTCATTTCCCCTTGGAGGACTCGCAAACACCTCAAATGCCCTTTGAGCCTGCTCTTCCCTCTGTCTTTCCTCTTTCTATGACTGGCATTGCACCTGACAGCTGCCAGAACCAGAAGCTGGGAGGTACTCCTGATTTCTGTCCTTTCCCACTGTGTTCATTCACTCATGAGCTCCTGCTTATTCCGCCTTCTAAATATCCACATTCCACTCACTTCTCAACAGTACCAGTGTCAGTAGCCTTCGTCGAGCCACATCATCTCTCATTGAAATTATTACAACTGTAATTTTCATGTTTCCCCTGTCTCTGTTAAAGTCCCATTGTAAGGCTGGGCGCGGTGGCTCACGCCTGTAATCCCAGCACTTTGGGAGGCCGAGGCGGGTGGATCACGAGGTCAAGAGATCGAGACCATCCCGGTCAACATGGTGAAACCCCGTCTCTACTAAAAATACAAAAATTAGCTGGGCATGGTGGCACGTGCCGTAGTCCCAGCTACTCGGGAGGCTGAGGCAGGAGAATTGCTTGAACCCAGGAGGCGGAGGTTGCGGTGAGCCGAGATCACGCCATTGCACTCCAGCCTGGGTAACAAGAGCTAAACTCCGTCTCAAAAAAAAAAAAAAAAAAAAAAAAAAAGTCCCATTGTAACTGAGTACCCTCATTTTTCTAAGAGGAAGAGAATGAGTTATTTTTTAAATGAATTTCTTCTTCTCTCTTTCCTTGCTCTTCCCTGTTTTCCACTTCTTTCTTAGCTCTTTAGAAATGCAATTATAACGTTTACTTTCGCTTCACCAGACACTGCCTACGTGGCAAGCTTACCTAACTATGGTCTCACCTAGAAGCTCCAGAGCTGAAACTCTGTCTCCCCAGGAGATTCTCTCAATTGACATCAGTCAATTTGCATCTTAAAGTATGCTCCTGATGGAACTGCGTCCCACCTGGAGAATATCTCAGATTATGGCCACTTTAAAACCTGCCACTACCTATGATGATGCCAGCTGGGCCACCTGGTATATAAGGCACCAAAGTGAGTCACATAGGCCCCGCGTCTGCTTGCTTCCTCCCCTGCATGCCCTGTATGGCCAGTTCCCCTTTAAAAGCCCCTGCATTCTGCCCCCAAAGCAAAGTGGTAACCTTAAAGGTGGGAGCCTGTTCTACTCCCCCTAAGCTAAGCTGTGGAATCAAGTCATTTATACCAGACCTACTCCTGTTAAACGGGATTCTGTAAGTGGTGAGTGACTGAACCTGCCTTTCGGTTATACCATGCATTCTTCTTCTAAGGTGTTAATTTAATTCTCTCACCTTGAGTAAAAGCTTTCAACAGTTCTCATTTGCTTTTAGTTTGAAATAGAAATCCCTTCCTGTGGCTCAGAATGTCCTGCATAATCTAATCATTGTCTATTTCTCTGATTTGTTTCTTACTACGCCTAGCCTCATACTTTATCATGGTCCTATTAAAGGTTTTGTTTCCATATTGTTTTTGCCTGGGATTTTATGTAGAGTACGTTTTCTTCTTGGAGTCCTATTCACCATCCTCTTTAACCTGATCATTTCTACTCCATATTTAGGTCTCACTTCCTCTGGAATGGCTTTCTTCTCACCTCTAGGTTGTGGGTACAGGATCACAGCAGTGTCCCAAGCAAGGAGGAAGAAGGGGTGGTGTCAGCCAGATCTATTCTACCATTTTCTTTCTTTCATAGTGTTTTTTAGAATTGGGGTCAAATAGCCACCTGTAGCTGCAAGGGAGGCTAGGAATAGAAGCATCTTTCAAAGGAAATGAGATATCAAGGTCAGTTCAAACAGATCACGATTCCTTACTCAGACCAAACAAATTGTGGTTGAGAACATAGCTGGTGTCCTGTTATCAAGAAAGAAATGAAAATGGCGTAAGGGAAGGCAATCAACAGTGTTTACTGGGCTTTTCCCTGCAAACTGACACCATGGGGAGTTGCCTAGCTGGCCTACTCCTTCATCCAGCTCTATTTGTGCACACAGCCCTCCTCAACCTCAGGGCTGTTTCCAAAGTAAGAAGTAAATGCCCTCAGGGGTCTCCCAGTGTCGCTTAATGTCTAGGCATCTTGTGTTTGCTGCCTGCTAAGGGAACCTCTTGCTGCTTAGCATTCTACTTCTTCATGGAGCTGAAGAAACACTGCTTAAAAGGATTAATTTGGCTGGTGCTCCAGAGAATTTGGAAGGTAAACAACTGTTTCTTTTTTGTCAATATGGCAATTAAGAATGTCAAGATTAAAGAAGGAAAAGTAAATGCAGCTTTTATTTCTACAGTAGACTGATAGGCTAGTGAGTCATTGAATAGGTAATAAGCCCTAGAAGAGTTTGGCTTAACAAATCTAGTTCAGGGATAAAATTCTCTCTTCCCTCAACTATCTTGCATCCCAAATACCTGAACTCTATGCAGACAGAATCTTGACAATTTAGAATCTGAATTTTGTGTTCGTTTGATTGCGGCGTAAAATGTTTTTATGCTAGAGACGCAAATCTGCATGAAAATTTGGTTTCAAATAAAGCTGATTTCTTTTTCTGTAGCCAGAAGTGTTACTTTTTGTTTTATGATGACTAAGGAAAATATAAATGTATACACACATTATTAATATAAATGATCCAAGGGAAGTATTAGTGGGCAATACAAAATCATGTTCTCACTGAGGGAATACTAGATTCAGCTATCAATTTACCTATTAGTGACCTTGGAAAATTGCTTAATCTTTCTGAAACGTTTCTCTCTTCTTTAAACAGCAATGATAATGCCTCCCTCTCCACTGGCTTGTTGGGGACTCTCTCTTATACTTCATTGTACCCATTATGACCAACTTAGTGCCAGACATGTGATAGATATTCAGTAAATACTTATTTAGTAAAATATAGAATTAAAAAGCAAATGACATATGTATGTAAAAGTATTGTGAATTGCTAAGCAAGTATTATTGTCAAAGAACAAATTTTCAATAAATTAAGTTTTAAACTGCAATTGGCTTTTATTAGCAATTCATGAACCAGGCAGTATTCAGTCCACAGAGTAGAAGCAGCTCTGCCAGAAGGGACAGAATGATTGGCTTTTGAAAGGCAGATTTAGCAGTAAAACAAAACAAAAAACCAAAAACAACCAGAATAGGATGGAAAGTGGGTTGGTTGTCCTCAGGTACCTTCCGTGTGAGTTAAAGCCGAGGGGACTTCCCTGTTATGCCTGCTCAGATTTACGGATCCCATTTTGTTTGGTTGCTGTCAATCTCCTATTATTTTTTCTTTGAAAACTACCTTGTTTGGGGATTTGACTCTCGTCTCTTTCCTAATTTCTCAGAAGGTCAGATTCATACAAATAAACAATTTAGTTCTTAGATAATATGGAACTTTATCATGAGTGACTCCATTTTGAGCCTACTATCTTTTTATTAACCTTGTTATTCTCTTCCACGGTATGGAAATACATTTTGTCTATAAACTCTTTGGATCATTTAAAAAGCAACTTTGTCATCATAGCTTTCTTCAAAGTCCACTCCACTGGGTAGGAGTAGCATTTGATGTACTGTAGTTTTTATTATCGGTCATTATCTAAATCAATCAAAAAGTTAACTTGCTAAAGGGAGGACATGAAGAAGAGAACACATTTGTTGAAACCTAATTTGAGAGCAAGATTAGGTCGGAGGTTTTCTCAACTATGTCTGTTCCCGAAAGACTTGGGATAATGTGGCCCTTGACGCATTATGGGAAGTAGCCCTGAGAAAAAAGTATCATTGCACTTGCGGACTCTTCAGCTGAGAATTACAGAACATCCCCTTCGCATTACCAGTCTAATCTTGCATACCAGTAACCTTACATGGTTAAACCTATAGGAAAACTGGAGTAGGGATGATGAGGTCGGGAGAACTTAAAGAGGAAAAAGGGACATTTTGTTCAGGGGATTTTATGCTCTATAATTCCTTTCAAAAAGTCAGTAGAAAAGAGAGAAGCTTAAGATGCAAGTTTTATTTTAGCAGTAACCATTACTTCTCTCAGTTGCTTTTTCAGAGCAAAAACAGCCAAATTTAATTGACAAGTATAAAGATACTGTAATGAGGACTCGGAATTACTATGAAGAGGTGTGATAACAACTGAATTGTTAATTTTTATCCATAATTAAGTAATCATTTAATTAATTTTCAAAAAAGAGTTTCAGTCAACATTGTAAACAAGGATAATGCTATCATCCAGAGAAAATGGCTTGTATATAGAAATGAAAATGGATAACATTTTGAAGTACTGTCTGCTTTGGTTTTCCTTCATGATAATTGTCTTTTAACTGTGCACCGTTCATGATTAAACTAGGAAATAAATGTGAGATCTATTGCCTTAGCGGGAAAAACAACATCAACACCACCAACAAAATAAACTCCAAAGAGAGTCAAATTCTTGACTTTCTAGCTCCTAAGTAGGCTTTTGTAGTATTCAATTTGGTATATTAGTCTGAAAGCTGAAGAATGTTTGAATAGTAAAAACTAGACACTGTTGAGAAATAAGAGGCTTGTAATGGAATGGCAGAGGTTGGTCTTGAGTATTCTCACTCAAAACAAAATTTATACCAAGAACCAAAAGGTTGGGAGGAAATAAAGAGTGAACTAGTTTCTTTACTCTAAGGGAAATAAAAGTACAACTAGTTGAACTGAAGGAGACAACTGAATTTGATGTGACTGGGATTAGATGCTGATGGAACCCTGAAAGCGGCCATTGCCATATGTCCCTGAGCAGCTGAAAGTTATTCTCATAGACCTGTAAGTACTGGCTTTGGTTTTTGTTTTTATTATGTGCCTTAAAAAAAACAGTCCGGGAGCGGTGGCTCACGCTTGCAATCCCAGCACTTTGCGAGGATGAGGCAGGTGGATCACAAGGTCAAGAGATCGAGACCATCCTCGCCAACATGGTGAAATCTCGTCTCTACCAAAAATAACAAAAAAATTAGCTGGGCGTGGTGGCGCGTGCCTGTGGTCCCAGCTACTCAGGAAGCTGAGGCAGGAGAATTGCTTGAACCCGGGCGGCGGAGGTTGCAGTGAGCCGAGGTCGCACCACTGCACTCCAGCCTGGCGCCTGGTGACGGAGTGAGACTCTGTCTCAAAACAAAAACAAAAACAAACAAACAAAAAAACACTATTATCAAACAAAAAAACCACTCAAAATTCCACCACCCAACAATATATATTTAAATGCTTATTCTACTGGTCATTTCATTCATGCATGTTCGTTTCTATTTGTCTGTTTCTGTATCTGTAGTTATATCCATACTTTTACCTACACCTGAAATTCAGCTTTTCATCTGTAGCTACAGCTGTACTTATATCTATATTGAAAAGTAGTATGTCCTAGGAAATTCTAGGAATGTAGCAACAGATGGAAAACAAAAATAAAAAATCCGTGGAGTTAATATTTATAATGAAAATAGGTCATAAAGTATTTCTTTGAACCTCAAAACGTAAGCATATAGAAATATGCCACTAGAGCCACAAAATCTGCCTTATAACAATATCTGCATTAGAAGAAACAAGAAGGAAGCAATGAATGACTAAAGCACTTGAGAATACAAACTTCCAAATCAGCCAACATGAAACTGTCAGAAAACAGCAGCTACAAGTGGAGAGAGTTCTTACCTATTTATATGATGAGTGAGTGTAAGGCTTACATTAAGGTGTAAGGCGCTAGAGCTGTCTAGCCTTTATAAACTCTTGAAACTGATCAACCTGAATTTTCTTCCATGATAGAGTACCAAACTGCCAAGAATGAAATCAGGATTGATCAGGCTGCGGACAATAGCAAAGAAGGATTCATGATGTCCCAGTAAAAGCGAGAATGGGAAATAACCAGAAAAGCTTAATAAGAAGCATTGTATGTTTTAATGCTACGCAGAAATGCTAAAATGTCATTTGAACCAAGAACCCTTCTAAAAATTCAAGAATACAATTTCACAGAAAAATAAACAATAAAAAAGTGTTAAGGTTAAATCCCATGAAAACGTACCAATATACAAAGAGAATAAGGAGCAGAATGACATCTGTCCTGACAATGAAAGTATGCCATGACACGCCTGTAAAACAGATCAAAATTATAACCTGCTGTTTCAAAGCAACTTTAACGTCATTCAAATGTGAGACAAAATGTAAATGAGTAACACACATCAGAATTAGGAAAAATCAGAAATTTAGTAACAGAACTCAAGAAAGAATTAGACGTAAGAAACAATCATATTAAAAAGAGAAAATAAACATAGCTAAAATATCTTAAGAAAAAGGAAAGGTTAAAAATTAAAAGCCAAGGAAAGAAAAATGAAACACTGAAGATAAACAAAACAGATATGCAACACAGATAATAGAATTCTCTGAAGAAGAAAACTAAAGCTGGAGAAAAGAACAAATACTCAAAACCATAATTCAAGAAAGCTTATAAAGTTAAAAAAAAGACTTGAAACTTATTGAAAGAGCACATCATACACTCATACATGCAAGAACGTCAACTCAGAAAGACTAATGTTAAGACATTTTAGAGAAATTCCTCAGCTTGACAGAAAAAACATAATCTTTTGAGTGTCTGGGTAAAAAAAGTATATCACTTACAGGGAACAACTATATTTTCGTCATAGTTTTCAGCAGTAATGCTTTATATCAGAAAAAGAATGATGAGATATGTTTAATACATCAAGGACGGAAATCATAAAATTAGAAACTTATATATAGCAAAATTATCAGTAAAACAGGTACGAACTCTTAAACATACAGGGACTCAGAGAATATTGCTGTTGTGAGCAATTCTCAGAGCAATCTGCTGGAGAGCAAACTTCAGATGACTAAGGTGACACTAAAATGTAGAAGGGTGATGAGAATCTGTACCTAAAAAGCTAGAGATAAAGAGGAGTTAAAGACGAAAAAATGTATCTAGAGTACAAGCTTAGAAATACAGAAGGATGAAGGGATTAGCCTATGTAAAAATTAAAAAAAAATTTTTCTAATGATTATTACTGGTGGTAGTTTTATTAGTATTACTATCTTGGGATCATTCTGTGTATAACGTGAGATAAAGCAAGGATATCTTTTCTATACTTGAAAACGAAGACTCACAGTATGGAAAAGAAAAGATACAGATATAATATAGGAGAGGTTACATGATATCAATGTGATTACAAATGTATGCGTATATTTATACATTATATGTTTACACATAAAATCAAAGCTAATTATTTATGTGTAGATACTGAGTATATCCACTGAAAATGGCTGGCAACAGTGACTAACCCAGTAACAGTGACAAAATTGCCTTGAAATGCCAGGGGCTTCATGGAGCAATGGCTAAGATCTTGTTACACTGGGTAACAAGACAGCTAACAGAGACTCCTTAGGATGACGTCAAAAAGAATTATGTACTGTCTTGAACTATCTCCCACTGCCAAATGTAGGACAATTTGAATGGCAAGAGAATAAGAGATACAATGTTTTGAAACCCATACAGTATGTTTAAATTCACGAGTTTAAAATGATGTAAAAATGAATTGGTCACCTTTTGAAAATATAAGGGGATTACTATATATCTTGAAAAACAGCATGCAAAGGGAAAGATCAGGCATTTATGTTGCCTTCTTGCATAAACTGTACCCTTGGGTGACCAAGTGGTAGATAAGAGAAGTATCTCCGTGTAGCATTATTTCAGCTAATGAAATATCCGCATTTTACACCATAAAATATGCTTCAGCATGAATGATTTTTACTCAGAATATGATGTAAACTGGTAGCTTTTCTCACACCGTACCACACAAGACTCTCTTCTCCCTCTCTGTCTGCATGTATGAAATATATACATGCTGGGATACTGTCTCCTCATCTTCTTTTAAAACAATGAGTGTCTCATGAACATTTTCCCCCTTTTTGAATCCATTTAGCAGACATTACAACATTTATAATGACTATATAATAGTCTAGTGTATCAGTATATAACATCAGGTTTATAATTTAAATAACATGATATTTTTATTCAAAATTTACTTTGTTGTCTTACGTATTTATTTTTTATTATGAATATGGCTTCCACAACTCCTTTTGTAGTAAAAGATTTTCTTTTGTAACCATAGCTTTTTTTTTTTAAGCAATGTATAATGATTAAACATATTTTTAACAATTTGGACATAAATTGTCAAATTGTCCTTCAGAAAAGTTTATTAGCCTACATGTCCGTCTGTAGAGTGCAGTCCTCCATATGCCTGCTGTTTCTTTAAGTACAGTTGGCCCTCTGTATTTGTGGGTTCCAAACTGAATTCAATTAACCACAGGTTGAAAATATGAAACACACACACACGCTCAAAAACTGAGTTGAAGATCAAATATTAGAACAAAAGATCCTCCTAGTTCCCCTATCTACAAGGATTTAGGAGCTCCTATCTCAGGACCTGGGGGGCAGAAATCAATATATATGTTTCTTACTATATCAAAAGATCACGTGTTTATTATTTCTCTTTAAGTCTTTAGTGTTTATGTCTGTATGCCTTTAATGAAACTTTCGACTGTTTCAAATACTACAAAAGCTGGTAAAACAAAAACTTAAAACACGAACGTGGAATTAAATGAAATACAGCATCTTATCTAGCCTCATTTATTCACTAAAACTAATTTATCAATCATTAAGGAAAATCAGCTATTTCAAATTTTCCTATGGATAGCACAGATAGTGCATTTAAAAAAATCTGTAAGGTTAACCAGCTATACATTTATTCTGATGAACTGGTCCAATTAGCCTCTTTATCTGCTTCTGCTGTTAAGAGGCAGAAGTAGAAAAATCCAGCTTTGGTTTAACATTTTTCTGAAAATGACGGAACACATTTGAGAATGAACAGCAGATTCCCTCTTGATATATACTTACAGTGAGTTTTGTAACCTGCTGCGGGATAGGAGATTTCTAAAATGCAGGTCCTGATATCAAGATCTCTTATTATGGCTGTGGTGGCTCTGGGATTGGACCACAATTCATCTTCCAGGCAGAGATTCATTTAAGTGACATGTAAGTACCTGAGTTTTTACCCCAGCCTCTTAGGAGCAAGAGGATCTTGAAAGAGCTGTGTGTATTTATTTATTTATTTTAAAGGATTAAGTACCAATTTTTAACAGTGGCTGAGATCCAATAGTCTCTTGTTAATCTTTGCAGGATATTCCCTGGTAGAAGAGCTCAGTTTTTGCTTAATATTTTTCTTAAAACAACAGTCGCTATTTTAATCTGTCAGTCCCTGGAGCAAAAGAGCATGGCTGAACATCCAATGTTACATTTTCTATGTCTTATCATGTAACTGGAGCTTCTCTTTTGAATCTAATACAACTTTCCTTCTGTGTATGGGAGGCCTGTCGTTCTTCCTATTCTTCTTTTTAATCTTCCTGTTTTCATTCCTTTTATCAGATCCAGCATTATATATTAAACAAGCTAATTAGTTAAAAGGCATTTCAGGAATATATTCGCATATATAGAAAGTCAGGAAGGTGCACTGGAGATTTATTCAGTACCTACAGTTTATGTGAAGAAAGAGAGAAGTGAGATCAGTGAAGTTTTGTCTTTTCAATGTTCACAAAGCAGGTTCACAGCTGATTTTTTTTTGTATCTCTCCTCAGGTTGTAGATTACTTTACACTATAATTCTTAGGACAACAATGAAAACAATTCCCTGGTTTATTAATGGCTTCAAAAGGACTAAGTTACCAATACGAATCCTCTAAAGTTGTATGCAGAAAATACATATTGCTGTTTGCATAAGCGGTTTTCTAGGAGCGTGAATATAATGCTAAATAAATCGAAACGTATTTCAATATTGTTATACTGATATTTATTCTATAATATTCTCATGTTTGCTTTGCACTACTAATACTGTACGTACTTAGAAATACTTGAAAAACAGAGTTTAGAGAGAGCTTTAATTAAAATAGTAATGAGCACTTGATTACCAAAATTGATTTTAATCATAAGAGAACATCATCCTTCTTCCTGCTCTCTCGGCACCCCTTGCTGTGCTCACAGATTCTCTCTTGGAAAGGTGGCCTTTTCTTGTCTTGATGGCATGTGTTGCCATGGTTTTCCCCAAACATCCTGTGGGACCTTCTCTTCTGTCCCCTTTGGTCCCTCCTATTTTGCTTTCATCTCTTAAATTTAGCAAATTCCAAGTGTTTTCCTTATTTCTTTTAATGTCTATCCCCATACTCTGTTTTGCCCCATATTTTCCCAACTTCAACAATCATCTCTGTTTACATGATTTCAAGGACTACATTTTCAGCTTCAATATTTTTCCAGCTACTGGTACTGCCTGTTAAATATCTTCACTTTGATGTTTGCTGGTGTTGTAGTGGAGCGAGCGTAGACAGTCAACACCAAGACAAAAGTGTGCCAAATTGCAGGGTCTTTATTGCCGGCGGCCACGGAGGACTCGCGTCTCTCCAATCCGTGGCCCCGAAAGGAGGGTGTCAAGACCTTTTATGCCCATAAACCACCTTGGGGGTGAGGGTGAGGGGTGGGGGTGGGGGTGAGGGGCTTCAGACATTCCAAGGGCCAGTGGATTCTGTAAATCACCTCCTGGGTGGAGATCAGGGTGACGGGCTCCGGACATTCCAAGGGCCAGGGGACTTTGGACATTCTGATTGTTACTTAAGTGGTTTACAGAAGTCAAGATAAGCCTTAGTTTACACATTGTCTGGGTAGGGTGGAAATCACAGACCTTAACTACTTATTACAAGTCGCAGAGGCCAAGATGGCGTGGGTTTGGACTGCTTGCGTGTCACATTTGGGGTTACAGAGAGCAGTTTCAATAGAAAGCTGAGGTAGGGTTGAGCTATGCAGTTTTATGGGGCTGTTACCATGTCACAGCTGGTATAGTAAGTTCAATATGGCTATTTCAGGACTCACTGTCTGCTCAACATCGTACAATTCACTCGCCCTCCTTATTCTCCGCTTTCCATGTAATGCCGCATTTCTCTCAGCGACTTCTCTTTAGTTGCTCAGGCTCAACGCCTGGCATATTTTCCCCCTGTATCAATTCCTTATC
Source organism: Alouatta palliata (assembly GCA_004027835.1). Lineage (NCBI taxonomy): Eukaryota > Metazoa > Chordata > Mammalia > Primates > Atelidae > Alouatta > Alouatta palliata. Next base: position 42,381 of record PVKV010004400.1, on the reverse strand, counting down.
CCTGACCTTCAAAGACTGATTTCCATGGTCTGAATGTTTATGTCCCCCCAAATTCACATGTTATAACCTAATCTCCAAGGTGATTGTCTTAAGAGGTGGTACCTTTGGGAGGCGATTATTTCATGAGGGTAGATTCCTTATAAATGGGATTAGTGCCCTTATAAAAGAAAACTGAGGAGCTGGTTTTTACCTTGTGAGGTCACACAGAATGTGTCATCTATGAGAAACAGGGCCTCACCAGACATGAAACCTTCCAGCACTTTGATCTTGGACTTCCCAGCCTCCAGAACTGTGAGCAATAGATTTTCGTTGTTTACTAATTACTTAGTCAAAGGTATGTTGTAACACACTGCATGGACGAAGACAGTTTTCAAGTCTTGACAGATTTTACTACTGAAATGTTTACTCATTTAGCCTCAGTCTTGCAACACTCTCTTAAATCTTAATTTTTGTCTTCATTAACTCTTTATAGACCTCCAAAAGAGTTACCTGTTGGTTTCCCTACTTTGGAAAGTCTTAGCAAATTACCCTGTAAACACATGTGATGTTAATCTGCTTAAAACATAGCCTCAGATCACATGCTCAGAGGCTTCCAATGGTCCCTACTGACTTAAAACAGTTTTCATCAAAACGTAGTCGTTTTTTGCTGGGAAATGGCTTCATACTACACCGTCATTGTTTTTTCTTTCACTTTTCAACAAGTACTCTACATAAGTGCTTCTCACATTTAAAGTGCGTACAAATCAAACGTAGGTCATTCACTGTCCTTGGAAAGTTTTCTGTGCTGTTTTTGTTCTGTGCTGTTCACCGTCAGCAATACCTTGCAGTTACATCTCCATTCACTACAAACCAGAGCACATCTCACAGTCAGCGTATCCATAACCTCTCACTTACATGAATTTTATATTTTCCAAATTCCCAAACATCCATGCACATATTCTTTTTTTAAAAAATATATATTTTATCAGGTCAGGCGCGCTGGCTCACGCCTGTAATCCCAGCACTTTGGGAGGCCGAGGCGGGTGGATCACGAGGTCAACAGATCGAGACCATCCTGGTCAACATGGTGAAACCCCGTCTCTACTAAACATACAAAAAAATTAGCTGAGCATGGTGGCGCGCGCCTGTAATCCCAGCTACTCGGGAGGCTGAGGCAGGAGAATTGCTTGAACCCAGGAGGCGGAGGTTGCAGTGAGCCGAGATCGCGCCATTGCACTCCAGCCTGGGTAACAAGAGCGAAACTCCATCTCAAAAAAAAAAAAAATTTTATCAAACTTTAGGTTCTGGTGTACATGTGCAGAACATGCAAGATTGTTGCATAGGTACATACATGGCAATGTGGTTTGCTGCCTCCATCTCTGTCACCTGTATCTGACATTTCTCCCCATGTTATCCCTCCCCAACTCTCTACCCCTCTGCTGTCCCTCCCCTAGTCCTCCCACCACAGACCTCAGGATGTGATGCTCCCCTTCCTGTGTCCAGGTTTTCTCATTGTTCAACACCTGTCTATGAGTGAGAACATACGGTGTTTGATTTTCTCTTCTTGTGTCAGTTTGCTGAAAATGACGGTTTCCAGCTTCATCCATGTCCCTACAAAGGACATGAACTCATCATTTTTTATGGCTGCATAGTATTCCATGGTGTATATGTGCCACATGTTCCCTGTCCAGTCTATCATCGATGGGCATTTAGGTTGGTTCCAGGTCTTTGCTATTGTAAACAGTGCTGCAATGAACATACCTGTGCATGTGTCTTTATAATAGAACGATTTATAATCCTTCGGGTATATAGCCGGTAATGGGATTGCTGGGTCAGATGGAATTTGACGTATATTCTTTATAACACTTAAACTAAATTACTTGGCATGGTAGTTTCTCAAATAGAATGTAAAGTTGTGAAGGAAGGAACTATACTTCTCTTCACTGTGTATCCCCCACAGATCTTGCACGATACGTCACAGGCAGTAGGTGGTGCTTAGAAAGTATTGTTTCAATTATTCTCCACAGTTGAGCCACACTGATAAAACAAACCGCTGGTAAACAGATTTCAGTTCATAACTGATGTTTGTGATATTTCCTGTAAACTGGAAAAGCTTAGATTCTCTTTAGCAGTGGCCTTTTCAGAATGGTTTGTGTAAATTCCAAATATCAAACTCTGCTCTATTGTGAAAACTATTTCGGATGTCAAATCAACTTAGCGTTTGAAACTAAAAAGGAAAATGCTAAGCGTTAATGCAAATAAACAAGGTTAAATCTTTTACTTTTTTTTTTTTTCAAATAAACCTAAATTGATAAAAATAAGTTGTAGGAGGATGTTACCGCAGCTGGACTGGTTTATTTTACCAATTTGTTCCACTTAAAGTTTGAAAAAGGCCATGCGTTCTCAATGAAGTGAGATCGCCACGTGCTGTCCCAGTTTGACACCACTCAAGCAGCGGGAGAACTGTGTCCATTGTTTAGAAGTAGGAATTGCCAGAGATGTAGACTTCAATGAAAAAACGCCCCCGGGTTCTCATTCAGCCATTCGCATTTCTTGTGCTGTTAATGCATGCCAAACAGTGTGTTATGGATCCAGAACTGAAGGTCATTATCTTTTTCCTATAATCAGCTAAAAATCTAGTGGGAGAGATATAAAAATAAATCATCACTCATAAAACAATGTGACAAGTCGTGGTTAATTAGGGAAACTACAGAGTCTAAAAGAATACGTAGGATATGTTTGGTGGAACAGCCGGGAGAGAACATTTCAAATTGAATAGGGTTTCTGAGAGAAAAAGTAGTGTTTCTTTCTTTTCCTTTTTTGTTTTTTAATTACTCCCCCAAGGAACCTTTTCAGAGCCTTTTTATAAACACTAGCACTTGCTCCCAATAAAATGTCAATACCACAGATATATTGAATGTCCCTTTATGTATGGTGGCCTGTTGAAGAGGTATGAACCTCTGTAATATCTACAGATTTTTCATCCTCTAACAACCAGTATTTATGTGTTTGTGTCAATATGACCCCCACTGAGAATGCTTGACATCGTAGCACTAGCGTGCTTAGATCTTGTCAACTAATTTCTTTCCCCTAGGGTCAGTTTTGGCAACCTTTTTCTGCCAGAGTGACCTCACATTGTTTTCCCTTCCTTGATCTCAGCTACTAAAACAAAATCTGATTATGGTTTAAAGATTGCAACTCACTGACATTTGGGGTTACCCTTCCGTATTTAGTAGGCTGAGATACTTCTGCAAGCAAGAGAAAAGTAGAAACAGTGGTTTAGCGTATGCCTCTGCTCAGTGCTGTATGGAAGGGTCCCAGACTGCTTTCGGTTCACACTGCTTTGCCAATCTAGGAAGCTGCCCTTGTCCAAGTCGGCTTCTACAGCCTAGGTAGCAGAGGAAGGAACACAGAAGTTGGGAGATGGCCATGTGACAGCCACCTCTTAAGGGAGGTGTCTAGAAAGCTGCTACATTGCGCTGTGACTCAGCACACTGGCCAGGGTTTAGTCCCATGCCCATACCTGGCTACACAGGAGATTGAATATTGTCATCTTTATTCTGGTGGCCCTGTGCCCAGCTGAAATGGAAGAATGAGGGACTGGATATTGGAGGACTACTAGTGCTTTCGTTAGCTTCCTTGCTAAAAACTTTTACTTTAAAGAAATTATTTTTGCTAGACAAATTGTAACATTTACTGAAATCAAAATAAAATATGTTAAAATGATCCACAGTCTAACACATAACAAATTAAACTGCTTTCATAGTTTTTCCATCATAGAATTCTTATCTAGGCATGATTTTTATATTGTTACAATTAGCAGTCAGATATAATTGTTTCTTTTTCACTTTGTTTATAAGTAGTACTTTAGATTGTTATATAATCCTTTTAATTCTAAGGGCTTTGGATATGCTGCAGTAAACATTTCCATGTATATTAACTTTTCCTTGTTTAGGATAATTTTCTTAATCTATCTGTCTACCAAAAGTAGGGTAATTGGGACAAAGGTTATAATCATTTTACATGCCTTGAAACACAAGAAAAAAAATATTTTTCCAATAGGCATCTTCCAATTTTGTCAGTTTGTTTTATTAGTGATTGTTTATTTTTCATCACTTTTATTAGTTTGATATGACAGTGGCTGCTCGATTACCAAATATCCTTATTTTTATGGATTTAAAAAGCCACATTACTCTTATTTCAATGTGTCCTTTTGATACCTGGCAGAGTTGAACATTTATAAACATACAAATACGTATAAATATTATTTTACTAACTTTAATTCCAATTATTTGTATACTTTTTTCAGGTGTTGTATTATTTTAAATGCCAATTTGCTTAAGCATTCTCTACAATATAGATATGGTCTTTGGAATGTAAAATTCATTAAAGATACGTGTCTAAATCTGTTTCCTAGTCATTATAAAATCATTATTATTATCATTCTGCTGATCTTTCTTTCCTCATATTCTCTGTCACAATGCATTCTTCAGGAAATAAAAAATTAAAGGACTGTTTAAAATACATGTTAAACATCAATGAAAAGCAAATGTTAGCTCAAACATTGCTTAGCCAAGGAAACGTTTATTTTAACAAACTTTCCTCTGATTAGTTTTCTCTTGAATACTGCTAAAATAAATGCAGACACACAAAATCAGCGTTCAGAATTTTCTAACGATTTGCTGTGACTGTGTGGTTTAATCTATTTGAAACTAGAAGAACACAGTGCTGTTCACACTCCACTGGAGGAAACACAATTTCACAGTTTGGTTCCCAGCGCTGCCTCGCAGGGCTGTGATTGTGATATGTTTCTGGCTCTGGACACGCAAACACAAGTCTCTCACTTCAGGTTCTCAATGGGGAAGGAGAGAAACACTAGAGGAAACAGCAATTAGATCAACATATCATAATACAAAAGCTATAGAATGGTTCCCCATACTCATATGTATGTTACTGAAGTAATAGGACTCTTTCCCCCTCAAACAATGATTTATTTTATCAGGAAGACTGGTTCAGATCTGTACAAGCTGAAACACAGGAAGCAGCCTGAGAAACTAAGGAGCTGCACGGTCTGTATGTACAGCATTATTAGCTGGGGTCTTTTTGTTTTTTACTAGAAGAAATGACCAACTCCAAGAATTTAATCGGCCATGAGATTTTTGTTGAAAAGTTTTTTATTGATAAGATTAAAAAAATCTGTCATTAAGAATTGTTATGAGAATAAACTAGTTTAGAGGACATAATTTCATCACATGCAGGATAGTGGGCATTATTATTTACGTTTTTATGAAACTTAAAAAAAAAAAAAAACTCTCCCTGAGCAACCAGAGAATTGAACATTGCTGTAGCAACTGTTCCTCCAGTGCCGTGGGGACATACGACATTAGATTCCTTACTGACACAGCTTTCTGCTAGAGACAATATCATATATGAGAAAATGACCTGGCTTTGAGGTCAGCTAAATCTGAGGACACACTGCAGCTCATTCACACACTTCTGTGTCCCTGGGTAAGTTTATTAACCTTTCTGTCTCTTCCTGTTACAAGATTTTTTAAAAGTGATATAGATACCTACCTTGAAAGGTAGGTGTGAAGATCTGTAATAATCTATATAGAATATCCACTGTAAGGGCTATAACGAATTGGGAATTCGGTAACTGATAGTTACCGTTCTTCTCTCGAATCCAATTTATCCTACATTTTTTTTTCCTGGATATGTATGGCAAATATTTCTTAATTTTGTTTGCACTTCCATGGCCATCTTTTCTATGCCCATAGAAGACACAGTTAATTGATTATGGTGCTGCATTCTACCATGTTTAGACAGTTTTTGAATCTAATTATCTTATAAATTCGATGAGGAAGATACTATGATATGTTTTCTTTTTTTGCAAGTATTATAATTTCCAGTACACATTGCATACATGAAAAGACCCATTCATTGAGTGATTTCTCCATTTTGGCATCTGAATAATATTATAGTTTAATTTTGTACGATACTAGAAAAATAAAAGAAGTAGAAATTAATTCGTGACATAAATATTTTTTTAAAAAATATTTCCCCAGGTTTGTCTTGAACTCCTGGCTTCAAATGATCCTCCTGCCTCAGCCTTCCGAGTAGCTGGGATTACAGGCGTCCACTACCGCCCCATTAGGGAATGGTGAAAGTACGGCCTCTAGCACTAGGCCTGTGCTCCCAAAAGTGGGACAGCAGTTGGTGTCAATCTGAAGCAAAAGTTCCCAAAGACTCCACTTCAAGGAAGGTGGGCGAGTTGCAATAAACAGTGTTATGGTTTGAATGTGTTCCTCCAAAAGTGTGTGTCAGAGACTTAATCCTCAATGCAAACGTGTTGGGAGGTGGACCAATGGGAGGTGTTTAGGCCATGAGGTCTCCACTCTTATAAATGGATTAATGCTACTGGTAAGAGGGATTGAGGCTGCCAGTATAATCTCTTGCTCTGTTTCTCTCACGTGCCCTTCTGCCTTCTGCCATGGGTTGATGCAGCAAGAAGATTCGTATCAGATATGGCCACTTGTTCTTGGACCTCTTATCCTCCAGGACCATGAGTCGACTGAGTTTCTTTTCTTTATAAATCATCCAGTGTCTGGTATTCTGTTACAGCAACACAACATGGACGAAGAAAGAGCGTTTAATAGTTGTCTTTTTTCTGTTATTCTTCATTTGAGAGATAGAACCCACATATTGAGTGACTAGTAAACAAATCTCCCTTAGGAATGAAAGGAAAGACATTTAAATTCAGGGCAATCTCTTTATCGATATGGTAGGCAGAATTCTGATATGATCCTTGAAATTTCCCCATACCCTGGAGTACATGTCCTGTACTACCCACTCCCCTTGAGTGGTAATAGAATGAATGTCTCTCCTGTGATTAGGTGCCATTAGATGACAAAGGTGAGAGAATGTTGCTATGTTGCTGGCAGAATTAAGGCTGCAAATAAGGTGACTTTGAGGAAATCACATGGAAATTATCCTGGGTAGTCTTGACCTTATCAGTCAAGCCATTAGAAGAGACTGAAGTCTTCCTGATGATGGAGAGATTTGAAGCAGCAGTGATGTTCTCTTCTTGGCCTTAAAGAAACAGATTGCTATTGTGTAAAGAGGGGACTACAGAAGGAACAGTAGGTGGCTTCTAGAAGCTAGAACAACACATGGCTGACAGCCAGCAATAAAGCAGCAATTTCGGTTTTATAGATGCAAGGAAAAGAATTTTGCCAATAACCAGTGAGCTTGAAAGATGACCCTGAGTCTCAGATAAGAACATAGTCCCAGGCAACACTTTGGTATCACTCCATTAGACCCTGAGATGATGACGCAATTAACCAGTGTCCAGATTCATCAAATCTCTGAGATAATACATTGCATAATTCTGAACCTCTTTGTAATGATTTGTTATACAGCAATGGAAAACTAATACTCTTGGCTAAGAAAAAAATCAAATCCCATATTTTTTTCCTTCCGTAAAGAAAAACAGTACTTGTATTTCTTTCTTTCTTTTTTTTGAGATGGAGTTTCACTCTGTCACCCAGGCTGGAGTTTCACTCTGTCACGCAGGCTGGAGTGTAGTGGCACGATCTCAGCTCACTGCAACCTCGGCTCACTGCAACCTTCGCCTCCTGGGTTCAAACGTTTCTCCTGCTTCAGCCTCTTGAGTAGCTGGGACTACAGGCATGTTCCACCATGCCCAGCTAATTTTTTGTATTTTCAGTAGAGATAGGGTTTCACCATGCTAGACAGGATGGTCTCCATCTCCTGACCCCAAGATCCGCTCGCCTTGGCCTTCCAAAGTGCTGAGATTACAGGCGTGAGCCACTGCGCCTGGTCTTCTTGTATTTCTTAAAACCAATTATTTCACTTAGAGGTGTTTTTTAAATTAAATTAAATTAAAAATTATTTATTTATTTAAAATGGAATCAGAATCTTTATTACAAATGACCTTTAAGAACGCAGGAAGATAAGATAGCCACATAGAAAGGGTTCTTTTTTTTCCCCCCAAATATAAACATTTTATTTTATTTTAAATTTCGGGGATACATGTGCAGGACATGCAGGTTTGTTACATAGATAACATGTGCCATGGTGGTTTGCTGCACCTATCAACCCCTCACCTAGGTATTAAGCCCTCAATGCGTTAGCTATTTATCCTGATGCTCTTCCTCCCACACCCCCAACCTCGAAAGGCCCTGGTGTGTGTGTTTTCCCCCTCCCTGTGTCCATGGTGTTCTCATTTACAGCTCCCACTTATAAGAGAGAACATGTGGTGTTTGGTTTTCTGTTCCTGCATTAGTTTGCTGAGGATAAGGGCTTCCAGCTCGATCCGTGTCCCAGCAAAGGACATGATCTCGTTCCTTTGTATGGTTGCATAGTCTTCCATGGTGTATGTGTACCACATTTTCTTTTACCTAGTCAGTCCATCGTTGATGCACATTTGGGTTGATCTCATGTCTTTGCTATTGTGAATAGTGCTACAGTGAACATACTGGTGCATGTGTCTTTATAACAGAATGATTTATATTCCTTTGGGTGTATACCCAGTAATGAGATTGCCGGGTCAAATGATATTACTCGTTCTAAGCCTTTCAGGAATCACCACACTGTCTTCCACAATGGTTGAACTAATTTATATTCTCACCAACAATGTAAAAGTGTTCCTATTTCTCCACGGTCCTGCCAGCATCTGTTGTTTCTTTACTTTTTAATAATTGTCATTCTGACTGGCATGGGATGGTATCCCATTGTGATTTTGATTTGCATTTCTCTAATCAGTGATGTTGAGCTTGTTTTTTAAAATGTTTGTTGGCTACATAAATGTCTTCTTTTGAGAAGTATCTGTTAATGCCCTTTGCCCACTTTTTAATGAAATTGTTTTTTTCCTGTAAATTTATTGAAATTCCTTGTAGATTCTGGATATTAGACCTGTGTCAGAAGGAGAGATTAAAGAAACTCTCTCTCATTCTATGGGCTGTCCGTTCATTCTGATGATAGTTCCTTTTGCTGTGCAGAAGCTCTTTAGTTTAATTCGATCCCATTTGTCACTTTTTGCTTTTGTTGCCATTGCTTTTGGCGATTGCGTCATAAAATCTCTGCCTATGCCTATGCCCTAAATGATATCACCTGTACTTTCTTCTGGGGTTTTTATAGTCTGGGGTTTTACATTTGTCTTTAATCCATCTTGAATTAATTTTTGTATTAGGCGTTAAAAAGGGATCCAGTTTCAACTTTCTGCATATGGCTAGCCAGGTTTTCCAGCATCATTTATTAAATAGGGAGTATTTTCCCCATTGCTTGTTTTTATTAGAATTGTTGAAGATCACGTGTTTGAAGGTGTGTGCCCTTCCTTCTGGGTTATTTATTCTGTTTGATTGGTTTATGTGTCTGTTTTGTACCAGAATCATGTGGTTTTGGTTACTGTAGCCTGGCATATGGTTTCATGTCTGGTAGTGTGATGCCTCCAGCTTTGTTCTTTTTGCTAAGTATTGCCTTGGCTATTAAGGCTTGTTTTTGGTTCCATATGAATTTTAAAGTAGTTTTTCTAATTCTGTGGAGAATTTCAATGGCAGTTTAATGGAATCTATAAATTACTTTGAGCAGTGTGGCCATTTTCATGAGGTCGATTCTTCCTCTCCATGAGTATGAAACGTTTTTCTATTTGTTTGTGTCTTCTCTGATTTCCTTGGGCAATGGTTTGTAGTTCTCCTTGAAGAGGTTCTTGTGGTATTCCTAGGTATTTTATCCTCTTTGTAGTAATTGTGAATGAGAGTTTATTTATGATTTGGCTCTATTTTTGTCTACTGTTGATGTATAGAAATGCTTGCGATTTTTTCATTGATTTTGTATCCTGAGACTTTGCTGAAGTTGCTTTTCAGCTCAAGAAACTTTTGGGCTGAGACTATGGGGTTTTCTAGATATAGATTCATGTCACTCTTCTAGGGATAGTTTTGCTTTGTCTCTTTCTATTTGAATGCCCTTTATTTTTTTTCTTGCCTGATTGCCCTGGCCAGGACTTTGGAAGCCATGTTAAATAGGAAGGGTAAGAGAGTGTATCTTTCTCCTTCACTAGTTTTCAAGGGGAATCCTTCCAGCTTTTGTCCATTCAGTATGATGCTGACTGTGATTTATCACAGATGGCTCTCATTATTTTGAGATATGTCTCTTCAATACCTAGTTTATTGAGAGTTTTTAGCATGAATGGATGTTAAATATTATTGAAAGCTTTTATCTGCATCTATTGAGTAATCTATTGAGTAATCAGGTGGTTTTTGGTTTAGTTCTGTTTATGTGCTGAATCACATTGATTGATTTGCATATGTTAGACCAAACTTACATCCCAGAAATAAAGTCTACTTGATTTTAGATAAGCTTTTTGATGTGCACCTGAATTCAGTTTGCTGGTATTTTGTTTGAGATTTTTGCATTAAAGTTCATCAAGGATATTGGCCTAAAGTTTTCTTGTTTTGTTGTATGTCTGCCAGGTTTTGGTATTAGGATGATTCCGGACTCATAGAATGAGTTACAATACCTCCTCCTCAATGTTTTGAAGTAGTTTAAGCAGGAATGGTACCAATTCTTATTTGTACAACTGGTAGAATTCAGCTGTGAATCCATCTGGTCCGGGGGTTTTTTGGTTGGTATGCTATTTATTACTGATTCAATGTTAGAGCTTGTTATTGGTCTGTTCAGGAATTCCGTTTCTTCCTGGTTTAGTCTTGGGAGGGTGCATATTGCCCATTTTTCCTAGATTTTCCAGTTTATGAGCATAGAGGTGTTCATAACATTCTTTGATGGTTGGTTGTATTCATGTGCAGTCAGGGGTAATATTCCCCTTGTCATTTCTGATTGTGCTTATTTGCATCTTCTCTTTCTTGCTTTCTATTAGTCTAGCTAGTAGTCTATTTTATTAATTGCTTCAACAAAAACAGTTCCTGAATACATTGATCTCTTGCATAGTTTTTCTGTGTCTTGATTTCCTTTAGTTTAGCTCCGATTTTGGTTATTTCTTGCCTTCTGCTAGGCGGGGATTTGTTTCTTATTGAAAACATTTATCTGCATCTGTTGAGGAATCAGGTGGTTTTTGTCTTTAGTTTTGTTTGCTCTTATTTCTCTAGTTATTTTAGTTATGTGGTTAGGTTGTTAACTTGGTATCGTTCTAACTTTTTGATGTGGGCATTTAGTGCTATAAATTTTGTTCTTTTTCTTTTTTGAGACAGAGTCTTGCTTTGTTGCCAAGTGCCAGGCTGGAGTGCAGTGGCGTGATCTTGGCCCACTGCAACCTCCACCTCTTGGATGCAAGCAATTCTCCTGCCTCAGCCTCCTGAGTAGTTGAAATTACAGGCATGTGCCACCATGCCCAGCTAATCTTTGCATTTTTAGCAGAGACGGGTTTTCACCATGTTGGCCAGGCTAGTCTCGAAGTCCTGACCTCAGATGATCCACCCACCTCGGCCAAATTTGTTCTTAATACTGCCTTAGATGTGTCCCAGAGATTATCATATGTTGTATCATTGCTCTTATTAGTTTTAAATAACTTCTTGATTTCTGCCTGAATTTCATTATTTACCCCAAAGTCATTCAGGAGCACGTTATTCAATTTTCATGTGATTGTATGGTTTTTAGTGACTTTCTTAATCTTGATTCCTAATTTGATTGTGCTGTGCTCCAGAGATTGTTTGTTATGATTTTAGTTATTTTGGATTTTCTGAGGAGTGTTTCACTTTCTATTATGTGATCAGTTTTAGAGTATGTGCCATGTGGTGATGAGAAGAATGTGTATGCTGCCCACAGGAAGGCAGAGGGGAGGAAGCTGTGGAGGCGTGAGGAGGGAGCCCCTTCTGGAGACTGCGCATGGTCATGCTAGCGGTGGTATGGCTCAGGTGCCGGGTGCTGGCTGCTCAGGTCTGGATGCCTTTTCTGTTCACTGCAAGCAGGAGTGATTACTCAAAGAGGGGGAGGATCTGCTATTCTCTATGCAGCGTTAGTGCAAGGGCGGATCACTAGGAAAGTCAGAATTGGCTGGCTCTGTGCCCATCAAGACTCAGTCTGCAATGGTGGTCACAGCAGTGGAGGTATGGCTGGACTTCACCTGTGTGCACTGTCGGGCTAGGTAAGCAAAACCCACCTGTTTAGACAATCAGCAGCAAAGTGATGTGTGCTGGGAGGGAGCGGGTGATCTGGTGCACACCAGGAGAGGCTGCCTCACTGGAGCTCGCCATCGGCGAGGCATGATCTGCCAGTGCAGGAGCTCTCTTTATGTTCAGTTTATGTATGTGCTTCACAATATAATTCAATTCATCCATGTTACCTTAAAAAGACTACATATATGTTAGCTAAAGAAAGAAGATCATTAAAACCATTATTTAGATGAGCAAAGCAGAGCGAGTGATCACCTGAGGCAAAATGTTTTATGTTTGAATTGAAATGAAAACTATTTATGTATATATATTACTTTTAAATTTTGTGCCGTTTTTGGAAAAACATTACATTTTTAAACCATTTAAACTGTAATCCGTAGAGTTAGTTTTGAGGATCCTCTACCGCATCTCATGCTTATCTCTCTACTAAACTTTCCGTATAACCCATTAAGAAGTTCTACAGTTTCTATCTGCTCAGTATCTATACGGCTAATTCTTTCTTTGCTTTGTCTTTGTCTTTTTCTCCAAGACAGCCCTTCCTACCAATATCTTAACAAGTCTTCTCTTCAATTAAATGCCCCACATTTAAAGATTAATTGTGCATTTTTACTTCAAAGCATTAAAATATTTTCCACTGTTGATGTATAAACAGGGTCTTCTGCTTACTAAAGTGCTTCTGCAATATGGCTTCCTACCATGTCATTAGCAACATGTCAACTTCCTCTTTCCAGGAACCCAAAAGGAAGTGAAATCCACAATACAGCCAAACACATCCTCTCTTTTTCAACCTTTGCCTTTTTATTGTGGTTTCTGCTTGGTCTTCATTTTCAAATTCATTCTTTCAAAATCTTATGCAAATATCAGGGTCCCGTTAATCAAGCACCAGAGTCTCATTTATCAAGCATCAGGGTCCCATTCAAAAAGCATTTACTTCAGGAAGCAATCCTTGATCTCCCCTACCTATGTGAAGTCAGTCTTCTGAACCTTCCTATATCACTTATATCCTGATTGTTAATATACATATTTGTACAGTTATCTTATTAACAACCTCTCCCGACACTGTATCATCTCAAGAGTAAACTTTCTAATTTATAATTTCGTTTTCCACATTGCCTAATTTTGCATCTTACAATGCTGTTTACTAGTTTTTCCTGTGTATTTGAAAACTAAATTGAATTGTTATTTTTTGACAGATAATAAGAAAGCATTTCATTTATAAAAGGAAGCATATAGTTCAGATAAAGTAGAAGTTAGAGGTATTTATATGATCAAATATATTAAGAAAATTTGCTGTTCTAGTTTTTAATGTACCAGAGTTCTATTTTAGATTCTTTTTCTTTTTTAACCCTTTTCTTCCTTATGTTCTTTCATTTTTGCTGTATATGTATTTATATTACACGGTATGACTATTTCTATTCCCTGATATCAAAGATTTCCTTCTCTATTTGATTTTTCCCTAGGGTTAGGCAGAGTGATTTAGAATAAACCAAAATTGACATGAATCCTTACGCATTTCTACAAATGTCAAAGTTTTAAATTGTGTACCTCTGTATAGAATTTATAAAATCTTGACTTACTGTTGGATTCTGCTTTGAGCAACAAAACATACCATGCTTAAAATTGAGTTCATCTGCAGAACACAAAGTAATGTCAAAAAATACTACTCAGAATATCACTTCCTCAGAAATATCTGAATATACTCAACATACCTATCTATAAAACAGCAAACTTCTAAGCTGTGGAAGTGAACAAAATTGGTATAAGCAGTGACTTCCCTGTGGGAAGAAGGCTGGCAGTGTAAGGGCAGAGTAAATTCTATATAAAGTCTATATATGTTTGGGAGTATTTTCAGCAGCTGTTCTTTTTTGGTGATTTTGCACAAAATCACCTGGAAACATTTAATTTTCACATTTTCAGAAGAAACCTGCTCAGTTTGGGTATGTTCACTTCTTTTGAAACACTGATGTTGAAAGCTGCACGGAGATCTTTTGAGAGGCCACATGCTTGAGATTCTATTTTTAAATTTTCATGGCAGCGTTTACGCTCTCCTGAGCATGCTGGATCTAAGTTTCTACTGAAGCGTGTAATTACCAGCAATGACTTAGCATCCGCCGTGTGGTGCCACGTAATGGTAATGGAAGCAATGTCAGAAAGAGAAGATTGGCAAGTTGGAAACAGTGAGATAACTCAGACTCACAGGCTCTGGAAAACACTCTCGCCCTTTCTAGTAGCACAGAGAACTTTCTTTACCAGAAATGCTTATGTAATCTTTAAAGTCCCCTACATCAAAGAAAATAAAGGGGCTGCTTTTTTTGTTTGGAAAAAAGACATATGACATCACTGATTGAATGCCATACTCTTCCAAAACTATTTCTTACCTAACTTGTCATTTTATTTTACTGCCTCCACTATTTGGTTTGCTCCTTTGGATTAGAATATTATCTGTAGAAGATAACTCTCAAAACACACAGCTGTGAGATGAAAGACCTGGGAATGGGGTTGAAGATGAACCTGTAATTTAGTTTTTGGGGTATACAGGAATCACCTGTAGAGACTATTAAAACGACAAATTCCTGGACTCAGCCTGCAGAGATTCAAATTCAGTGGGTTTAGAATTAAGCTGAGCAATCTTCATTTTTCTGAAGCACTGAGACATTGGACCAGATGGGAAAGATATCACCCTAACTTGAAAAAAGCTATTTTTAAGCCTCTGCCTTGGTTCATTTGTGTTGTTATAAAGGAACACTTGAGACAGGGTAACTTGTAGGAAAAGAGGTTTATTTGTCTCACGGTTCTCTAGGTTATACAAGAGGCACAGTACCAGCATCTGCTTCTGCTCTGGCCTTTGGTCTGTTTCCACTGACAGTGAATGGTGAAGGGGAGTTGGTGTGTGTAGAGATCTCACAGCAAGAGAGCAAGAGGGGAAGCATTCCCCATTTCTCTTGGGGGAAATGTCAGGCTCTTTTTAACAGCCAGATCTCAAAGGGACTGAGAAACTAATGGAGCTACAGTGAGAACTCACTGATTACCATGAGAACAGCACCAAGCCATTCATGATGGATTCACCTTCAGGACCCAAACACCTCCCCTTTGTACCACCTCCAACACCGCGGATCAAATTTCAACATGAGATTTGAGGGGTCAAACAAACCAAACTATAGCAGCCTCTTTGTAGTCCCAGTGTAAACTGTAAACAAACAGAATTCTAGAATCTTTCAGGAGCATAATAGAACTGCAAAATTACAGATTCACCCTATCTATAGAATCAGAATTTGCATTTTGACAAGATCTGCCGCTGATTCGTATACACATTAGAATGTGAGAAGCACCACTTCAGCAAACACACAGGATTTAATTCCTGCTGTGTTGTTAATTAGATTAGCTGTTACATTGAATAGAGAAGGAAAAGTAGCATGTAGAAGAGTGAGTTTGGATGGAAAGGCAAGCATTGGTTTGGAAGATGGTGGGGGAAGGTTTGAAGCAGTTTGGTGGAAACAATATGGGAACAGAACTGGCAAGCCGTGCGAGGCAGATTTCCCAATGATTACATGGGCCCTTCCACCCTGTATTAAAAAGTGCTATCCTGTGTTTTTCCTCTTTAGTTTAAAACTATTTTATTTATGCAAGATGTGGCTGACAACTGTAATTTCAGCACTTTGGGAGGCCGAGGCAAGTTAATCACTTGAGCTCAGGAGTTCGTGACCAGCCTGGATAACATAGCAAATCCCTGTTTCTATAAAAAAAAAAAAAATACAAAAAAAAAAACAAAAATAGCTGGACATAGTGGCATGAGCCTGTGGTCCCAGCTACTGGGGAGGCTGAGGCAAGAGAATCACTTGAGCCCAGAAGGTGGAGGTTGCAATGAGTTGAGATCACGCCACTGCACAACCCTGGGTAATGGGAGAGAAACTGTGTCTCAAATAACAACAACAGCAAAAACATAAACAACAAATTTCTATTTAAAGTCCTAGCATTTGATAGTACAGTAGAAAGAATATAGTTAATAATAATTTAGTGCATATTTCAAAATAGCTACAAAAGTGTAATTGGAATATTTCCAATAAAAAAAGATAAATGTTTGAGGTGATCAATATCCCAGTTATCCTGATTTGACCATTATGTATTGTACATAGATATTTATTAAATATTACACGTATCTCCCAAATATTTAAACTATTATACATCAATAAAGTTAAAGCACATAACAGTATTATATTTATGTAACTCATTTATACTTTGGATTCTGCATGAAGCAGTTTTCATAAATTACTATTACGGGCTATTTATTGTACTTCAGTATTTGGCTGCTAGAAGAGATAGACAGTTTTAAACCCTCCCTGTTTTGAAAAAGTACAGATCAAAACAGTCATCGTTATGAATAATTCAAAAGGAAAATATCTGATATTCCTCAGGTAGCCACGATCTTTAAGCTTGGCTACAGATGCATTTTTCCTGTGCCAAATGATCTCAATTAAGATTACAGTTTCAAGCGAAACATAGGAGCTGTATTCTCTGAATGAGCCCTAAATGTGGTGAAATAAGTTCAGCTATTTTGAACATTTACCATGCAGAATAAATTTTATGATAATAAATTAAATCACATAACCTAATGAATATATTTCTTGTCACTTTGCAAGATAACTGTTACCAGCTAAATACTAAAAGCTGTGTGTGTAATTGATAAAAGCATGTTTATTACATCAGAAATACATAAAGTTACCCTGTAATGCAACTACCACACAGAGTTCTGTCTCATTAATTCCAAAGAGACATTGTGCAAGTTTTATGGTAATTTTGACAAATTAAATTTCTTAGTGTTTTAATTTGGGTTTCATAGTCTTCCTTGCCAAATAATTATTTAACTTCACAAATGCTAGCTTTGTAATAATTAATTGGTATTTAATTATCATATAACCAATAAGATTATAATCACTATATGTTTTATTTCATTTAAAATAAATGTTCATTTTAATGTAAATTGTTTTTCAGGTTAATATCAGTGACCGTTTTTCACATGAAATAGTAAACTTGGTTTACACTGTGAGCAAAGAAGTAATCATCTTTCAAGATCAGCAAGGAATCCAGGTTGTGTTCTTGCTGAAAATTGCCGTGATATTGCGTTGCCATTTTAAAACATAAGTCTATGTTGCATACTTTGGTCCCTTGAAACTGTAAATATAATAATATTTTGATTTATGACATTACAATTAACGGGAAAAGGATAAAAATAATGGAAAACTAAGAGGTGTAATTTTGGGTTCAGTGCAGTAATCTAGATAGTATTCTTGTCCCTTAATAAAAAGTGACAAGAATCACACGTATTTATTTATATTTTATGTATTACTCTTCTCTAAATTTCCATAATGAAAAGAATCACCTAAGGAAGGTACTTGTTAAAAATACCACTTCCTGGGGCTTTCTCTGAAGACTCTGAGTTACTAGAATTGAAATGAGGCCTTGGAATTTGTATTTTTTCAAGGACCTAAATAATTTAAATCATCAAGGGAGGCTGGAAAATACTGTTCTCACATTAAGATCTAGAAAAAGAAATTTAGAATCACTTGTGCCTGAACAAGAATATATAGATCAGTTCTCTCAACCTTACTTGCATTTAAAAAATTTTGATGGTCACGGCACACCTAGACCAATTAAATTAATGTCTAAAGTGGGATCCAAGTGTCAGAATGAGTAATTGCGAAACTGCCTCAGAGAAGAGTGTAACAGCCAACCAAGTGGTTTCAGAGAATCTGAACAGATTTGAAAGCGAAAGACCAGGAAAAGAAACGTAAGATTAAAAATGCCTATTTTTCAAGGTGATAAAATCGCTATAGCCAGGGCTGCTGCTTGCCCACACAGTCCAGAGATTTACCGAATTAGGAATCTAAGGCAGTGGTTTTAAAACGTGACTATGCACAGAATGATGTGGAGGGTTGGTTAAAACAGTTTGGTTGGTCCCAGCCCCAGCGTTTATAATTAGTAGGTCTGGGATGAGTCCCAAGATTGAAATTTGTATTAAGTTCCAGGTGAAGCTGATGCTGCTGTTTCAGATAACACACTCTGAGAACAAACGTTACAGTAAAGATGAGATCTATGGAATGGGCATGGTGGGACCATATTAGAGAAAGCCTAGGACTGGGTAAGATGTTATTCTGATAGAACACCTCCTACCTAAGATTACAATAAATATAGCCAATCCTAATAGAGTGCCTACTATATGTCAGGTCTTGTTCTAAGCATTCTATATATGTTAAGTCATTTCATCTTTACAACAATCCTACATGACAGATATGCTATTATTGTTTGTATTTTATAGCTGCGTAAGTTGAGGCGCAGGGAAGTTAAGCATTTTGTCCAAGGCAATGTAGATAGTAAATTGTAGACTTGAAGGAGGAGGGGTCTGGTTTCCAGGTCCATGCTGTTAACCACTGGTATACTGAAGAAAGTGAAGATGAGTAAGCTTTATTCAAACAATAGACGTTTAGGTCTGCTTGTAGAGCAGATATCTGGTCTGGATCAGAAATCGAAGTGGAAGCAAAAGGAAAAACTATAGCCAGATCCAAGAACAATCTTATATATATATCAGAGAAAGAAGAAGACCAATTTAAGAAGGAGTTTAAGATACTGTACTTCAACTGGGCCTTCCTGAAAACGTGTGGAGATAGTAAAGATACATAAACCATTAGGGGCATATCCCATGACTGCAGGAAAAGAAACAGCGTAATGATCTCACTCATACGTGGGAGCTAAAAACATTGATCACATGAAGGTAGAGAGTAGAATAGTGTAGTTACCAGAGGATGGAAAAGGAAGGAGGGAGAAGTGGATGAAGAGAGGTTGATTAATGGGTACAAAAATACAGCTAGAGAAAAGCAATCATTTCCAGTGCTCAATAGCACAGTCAGGTGACACAGTTAACAATAATTTATTGTAGATTTCAAAATAGCAAGAAACGAAGATTTGGAATTTTCCCAACACAAAGAAATAAATGAATGTTTGAGGTAATAGATACTTTACCTGATTTAATCACGACACATTACATGCAATTATTAAAATATCACATATATTCTTAAAAGTGATTTAGCACAGGCTGGGCGCAGCAGTTCACGCCTGTAATCCCAGCGCTTTGGGAGGCTGAGGTGGGCAGATCACTTGAGGTCAAGAGTTTCAGACCGGCCTGGCCAACATGGTGAAACTCCATCTCTACTAAAAAGGCAAAAGTCAGCCAGGCATGGTGGTGGGCGCCTGTAATACCAGCCTCTTGGGAGGATGAGGCAAGCGAATCACTTGAACCGGGGAGGTGGAGGTTGCAGTGAGCTGGAGTATGCCACTGCATTCCAGTCTGGGTGATAGAGCAAGACTCCGCCCCAAAAATAAAAGATTTAGCATAAAGGAATGCTATTCAAGGGGTTAAATACGCACACACTGAAGAATAACCACATGTGGAAGGGTATTGGCTTTCACTAGGCCAGTGGGAGCACAGACTGTGGCAACATTTATTGCAGTTTCATCAATCTGCAAAGATGATTTTTAGTTAGAAGAACATTTTGGATTTATTTATTTTTTTCATTTAATTATCAAATATTTATTTACTGCATCCTAGACATCTAGGCACTAAGGATTTGGCAGTGACCAAATAGGAAAATATTCCTCTTGGGATGACGCTTACATTCTAGTGAAGGGAGTGATAATCAACAACATAAATGTAATAAGTTATATATTGATAAAATATTGTAGAGGAAAATGAAACAGAATAAGGAAAATACAATGGGAATGGTGAGGGGAGTGATAATCAATAATAAAATAAATATAATAAATACATATTGATAAAATGTTTTAGAGGAAATGAAACAGGATAAGGAAAACATCATAATGGAAATGGTACAGGTGTGTGAAAACGTAGATGTGAATAAAGTGGTCAGTAAAGTTCTCTCTGATAAATTGATAACTGAACAAACATTGGAAAGAAATGACGTGTGAGGAAGAGGATATCATGAGACCACAGAGTCCTGGAACAAGCAACTTGGTTTCACAAAACAGAGCACAGGTGCCTATGTCCTACATGGATGGACTCAAGGACAATGTAGTCCCCTTGGACCTGAAGAGACCAATATCAACCAGAAAGAAATAACCCAAACATGGTTGTAGGTAGAATTTCCTATGGAAAAGATTTAGGTCCACTACAGCTGGCAAGTAGACTACAGGTTTTTTGCTATGTAATTCTTATGGGCTACAAATGGATGTCAACTGGAACTGATACACACACACACACACACACACACACACGCACACATATACACACAGACACGTTTTATATATATGTATATAATGACCTATATATCCATTATATATACGTATATAAACTGATTATATATACAGTTTTATATACATATATGTAATATATATATCAGTTTTAGTTAATATCAATTTGTAGCTCATAAAATATATATATACATACATATGTATACATATCTGAAAAAAATTTAAAACCTGAAAATAATTAAAATGGTAAATAAAGGCTACAAAATGTGAGTCAAACTGTAGTTATACCTAGCTTCCAGTAAGTTGATTCAACAGAGAGAACTGTATCATTTCTTCTATGTAAATATGAAGTAGAGTTTTCAGGAAGAACTCTTAACTCAGCAAACATCTCTTTCCCTACTCTTCACAAAACAGTTCAAATGGCTTCTCCCAGTCTCAACCACTAGTCATCATGGGATGAGTGAGGCAGCAAAGAGCACTATTTTCCACTCTGAATCTCTCGCGGGAATAATATAATTGCATCCCTTCCTGGAGCCCTTCCCTTTTGCCACTGTCTCGCCTTGCCAGTTAGTAGTTGTTTTCAGTCGTCTCCTGCCCTCCAATAATTCTTTGACTTGCATATTGTGCCTACCCACAAAGCAGACAGTAACAGCAGATTCACCGGTGTTATTTCTTCACTGCACTTCCAGGAAGAGATCACAGAATTTTTAAGTAAAGGATCCACAGATTATGAGTTTACCTTGGAGGTTTCATTCACATGTATTCCTAATTTGCTTTTATGGCATAAAGTTATAATCCACCCCCAGAGTACTTTTAGAAACATACAAGTTAATGGGTAATTAACTTTAATTCATTGTAGTAATATTACAATAAGTTGTATAAAGGAGAAACTACCCAAGTCTAAATATATTTTAAATAAGGAAAATAATACAGATTAATTTCTTTAATGACAATGGAATTAAATTATAAATGAATTAAAATAAAATAGAAATCCTCTAAATATGTGGACATTAAAATACCCAGGAATCCTCCAAATATTTAAAGATTAAAATACACAAGAAAACTCCAAATATTTGAACATTAAAATACCTAATATCAACAACATGTGCGATAGTTTAATCAGCACTGGCATCCATGTGCCAGGAGTTCTGCAGCATTTTAGGAGCGTTCCATAACTAAGAAATGGAATATGGAAGCCCATCTTCATAATTAAAACAACCTGCTAACTTCTATTTCTGGCTGAATTTGAATCATTGTACCATACTGGCTTTCTACCATGAACAACTAGAAAACCAGAAAATATGCAAAACAGGTGTTTGCAGACATTGGACAGATGGCAACACACTACCGTTACCCATCCCCCCCCAAAAAAAGGCAAACCCTATGACTTCCCCATCTTTCTGTCTGAAGGCACTTTCTGGAAAGTGCCGTGTTTGTGTGTGTGTGTGTGTGTGTGTGTTTGAATGTGTGTGTGTTTGAATGTGTGTGTGTGTGTGTGTGTGTGAATGTGTGTTGGGGGGGTTGGGGGTGGGGATCGTGAGACCCAAGCAAAACATAGTGCACTTACTGAGTTGAGAAGATAGAGATGGAGTTCAGATGACTGAGTTGATGAGGATTTGCAGGGCAGAGTACGAGAGAGGAAGGAGCTATGTGGAGATGATTCTCCTTGTTTTTATTATAAAATGCTTATCTGCACTAGTCTGGAAATGCCTAAGTAAAATGGTATGAGGCCAAGCAAAAACTATGGGGAGCTACCAATTGAATATTCCCCAAATTTACACAGGACTGAGATATGTTCCACTTCTGATCAGCCAGATTGGAAACACCTTAGTGAACATGTGGGGTGTTCAGTAAAGATCCTTGAAGAGTCAAGCTCACTCATAGTGATAAAATGTGGAGTCAAAAGATATCCTACATCTGTCCCAAAAAAGAGTGGAAACAAGCCTCAGAAGGATAAAGCTGAACCACAAGGTATTTGACTATGTACCTACAAGGTCAACACTTAAAGACATCGAAACCAAGAATAAGGATAAGAATCATCAAGTTCACGTCAGAAACAATGCAAGTCAGAAAGCAATAGAATAACATTAAAAAAGTACTGGGTGGCTGGGCAAGGTGACTCATGCCTGTAATCCCAGCACTTTGGGAGGCTGAGGCGGGTGGATCACTTGAGGTCAGGAGTTCGAGGCCAGCTTGGCCAACATGGTAAAACCCCGTCTCTACTAAAAATACGAAAATTAGCCGGGCATGGTGGCATGCGCCTGTAATCCCAGCTACTAGGGAAGCTGAGGCAGGAGAATCGCTTGAATCCAGGAGGTCGAGGTTGCAGTGAGCCGAGATTGTGCTACTGCACTCCAGCCTGGGTGACAGAGCATGACTCCAAACCAAAATAATTAAAAAAAAATTTTTTTTTAATTAAAATAATAAAAAGTAGTGGGCAGTGCAGGTAGGGGAACAACAAAATGCTGTCAATTTAGAAATCATATCCAGTGAAAATATCCTAATAAATGAAAGCAAAATAAAAATGTTTTAAGTCAAACAAAACGTTAGATACTTTATTACCAGAAGACCGGCACAATAAGAAATGGTAAAGGCGATTTCTCAGGGAAAAGCAAAATGATGCCAGATGGATAACTCCGAACTACAAAGGAATGAAGAGTGCCAGAAATGGTAAATATGTAGGTAAATATATAAAACATATTTTTTACTTTAAAACAATTCTTGTAAAGATAATTGCTTTTTAATAAAATAATAGAATTAACAATAACTGAAGGCAACAAAGATCATCAAGATTCAGGAGAAAGGTGAAACTCAATCCAGGGAATCTAAGAAAACTGGTAAAATGACATAAGAACTGAAAGACAAAAGAAAGTCACTTTAAAAAGAGCCAAACTGATCTTCTAAAGCTGAATAACTCACTACAAGAATTTCATAATACAATCAGAAGCATCAACAGCAGAATAGGTCAAGCTGAGAAAGGGATCTCAGAGCTTGAAGACTGGTTCATTGAATCAACTCAGTCAGACAAAAATAAACAAAAAAGAATTAAAAAAGGATCAAAACCTCCAAGAAGTTTGGGATTTTGTAAAGAGACTAAACCTATAATGCATTTGGGTCCCAGAAAGAGAAAGAGTAAGCAACTTGGTAAACCTATTTGAGTATATTGTCCATGAAAATTTCCCCAAACTTGCTAGAGAGGTTGACATGAAAGTTCAGGAAATTCAGAGAATCCCATTAAGAAAATATACAAGATGAACATATCCAAGACACACAGTCATCAGATTCTTCAAGGTCAAAATGAAAGGAAAAATAATAAAGACAGCTTGAGAGAAGGTGCAGGTCGTGTACAAAAGGAATCCCATCAGATCAACAGTGGACTTTTCAGCAGAAACCTTACAGCCCAGGGATCTATGGTGAGCATCTTAAAAGAAAAGACATTCTAACCAAGAAGTTCATATTCAGCCACATTAAGCTTCATATGCAAAGGAGAAATAAAGATCTTTTTCAGATAAGAAAATGCTAATGCAAATTATTGCCAGCAGCCCTGCCTTACAAGAGGCTCTTAAGGGACTGCTAAACATGAAAACAGAAATTATTACCTGACACCACAAAAGCACATTTAAGTACACAGCCCACTGACACAATAAAGAAACTATACAATCAAGTCTTCATTACAACCAGCTGACAACATAATGTCATGATAAAATCCTCACATATCAACATTAACCTTGAATGTAAATTAGATAATTCTCCAATTAAAAGGCACAGAGTGGCGAGTTGCATAAAGAAGCAAGACCCATCTGTAGGCTGTCTTCAGGAGCACAGGCTCAAAGTTAAGGAATGAAAAAGATCTATCAAGCAAACAGAGAAGAAAGAGCCAGTTGCTAACTAAACCTACAATAATTAAAAAGAACACAGAAGGGCATTACACAATAATAAAGGATTCGATTCAACAAGAAGACTTAAGTATGTTAAATACATATGCAGTCAGCAATGAAGCACCCAAATTCATAAAACAAATTCTTAGAGACCTATGAAGAGACTTAGAAATCCACACAACATTACTATCACTAGGAGTAGATAATCACACATGGTAGACTGCAACACCACATGGACAGTGTTAGAGAGATCATTAAGGCAGAAAACTCGCAAAGATATTCAGAACTTAAACTCAACACTTGACCAAGTGGATCTAACAGACATCTACAGAACACTCTGTCCAACAACAAAATATAAATTCTCCTCATCTGCACATGCACATATTCTAAGATGAACCACATGCTTAATGATAAAGCAATTCATAACAAATTAAAAAAAAAACTCAAATCATACCAACCACACTTGGACCACAGTGCAATGGAAATAGAAATCAATACTAAGAAGATTTCTAAAAACCAAGTATGATAATATTCAAGATGAACATATCCAAGACACACAGTCATCAGATTCTCCTGATGACCTGCTCTTGAATGACTTCTGGGTACATAATCAAATTAAGTCAGAAATCAAGAAATTCTTTGCAATGAATGAAAACAGAGATACAACATGCCAGAATCTCTGGGACACAGCTAAAGTAGTGTCAAGAGGAAAGTTTATAATGCTAAACACTCACATCAAAAAGTTAGAAAGATCTCAAATTAACAGTGTAACATCACAGCTAAAGACACTAAAAACATAAGGACAAACCAACCCTAAAGCTAGCAGAAGACAAAAAATAATCAAAATCAGAGGTGAATTGATGGAAATTGAGACACAAAAAACCATACAAATATTAACAATATCAGAAATATGTTTTTTGAAAGAATAAGATTGGTAGACTAATAAAGAAAAAAAGAGGCTGGGTTGGTGGTTCACACCTGTAACCCCAGCACTTTGGGAGGCGAGGTGGGTGGATTACTTGAGCTCAGTAGTTCTAGACAAGCCTGAGCAACATGGTGCAATGCTGTCTCCACACAAAGTACAAAAATTAGGTGGGTGTGATGATATGTGCTTGTAGTCCCAGCTACTTGGGAGGCTGAGGCAGAATTGCTTATTCCCAAGAGGTGGAGGTTGCAGTGAGCCAAGATTGTACCATCGCACTCCAGCATGGGTGATGGGAGTGAAACTCTGTCTCAAAACCAGAAAAGAAAAAGAAAAAAAGAGAAAATAGCCAAATAAACACAATGAAAAATTACAAAGAAAATATTAGACCAACCCTACAAAAATGCAAGAAACTCACTGAAACCATTACAAATACCTGTATGCACACAAGCTAGAAAACCTGCAAGAAATAAATTCTTAGAAACATACAACCTCTCAAGATTGAACCAGAAAGCAATTAAATACCCAAACATAGTAATAATGAGTTCTGAAATTGAAGCAGTAATAAAAAAATCATACCAACCAGAAAATGCCCTGGATCACACAGATTTACAGCCAAATTTTAGGAGGCATATAAATGAGAGTTGCTACCAATCTGTTGGGGGAAGCAGCAAAGGAGAAAGGACTTACAGAGTGCCTACATAAATTGGTTATGAGTAACCTATAAACTGGAAACAACAAACCATGGCAAACTGCAAGAGGCCTCTGAGGAGGCAAACTTCTCCATGCTTCTTGTTCTGGTGCAGGGTGACCTAGGCTCTGTTACCATAAACATTGTGCTCAAGGATGTAAAATCCCTTTGTAGCACTAAGACGTAACCAGACTTGTAGGCTTCTTGTAAGACCTGCGTTCCACCAGCTGCACACAGATAACAGGCTGAGGATACCACATGTTCTTGTTTTATGAAACTCCCAAACTGCCACTGTTATCAGTCCTTAGAATGACACACCAGTTCTGGCTCACTGATTCAGTTCCGGCTCACTGATTCACCCTGTCATCATGTCACCCTCTCCCCACCATCACTCCACTCCTACCCTATAGATCAAAGTGATTGTAACCAATAAATACTGTGGGAGACCAGAGCTCAAGGCCTTCACTACCTCCAGTACAAGTGATGGCCCCCTGGTCCCACATTTTGCATTCCTAATCTGTCTTTTTCTCATTCCTTTGTCACCACCAAACTTGTGGTACCCATGAGTGATGTGGGGGCTGGCTCCCTACACAGTCCTACTGAACATATTTCAAAAAAAGTCCTCTACAACTCATCCTGTAAAATCAGCATTATTCTGACACCAAAACTTGGTAGAGACACAACAAAAAAAGAAAACATCAGACCAATATCGCTGAAAAATATAGACAAAACAATACTCAACAAAACAATAGAAAATCAAATCCAGCAGTACATCAAAAAGCTAATTTACCATGATCAAGTAGGCTTTATTCCTGCAATGCAAGGTTTGTTCAACATACAAAAATCAATAAATGTGATTTGTCACATAAACAGAACTAAAAACAAAAGCCACATGGTCATCTCAATCGATGAAGTAAAGGTTTTTAACAAAATTGAAGATTCCTTCAGCTAAAAATCCTCAAAAAACTAGAAATCAAAAAACCTCAAAATAATAAGTTATCTATAACAAATCCACAGCCAACATCACACTCAATGAGCAAAATTATTTGGAAGCATTCTTGTTGAGAACCAGAACAAGACAAGGATGCCCACTCTCACTACTCCTGTTCAACATAGTACTGAAACTCTTAGTCAGAGGAATCACGTAAGAGAAAGAAATAAAAAGCATTTAAACAAGAACAGAAAAAGTCAAAGTATCTAGCTTCACAGATGATATAATTCCATACCTGGAAAACCCCATAGTCTCTACCCTAAGGTTCCTAGAACTGATAAACAATTTCAATAAAGTTTCAGGATACAAAATTGATGTACAAAAATCAGTAGCATTTATATACACTAAGAATGTCCAGGTTGGGAGCAATGGCTCACGCCTGTAATCCTAGCACTCTGGAAGGCTGAGGCAAGTGGATCAACTGAGGTCAGGAGTTCAAGACCAGCATGGCCAACATGGTGAAACCCCATCTCTACTAAAAATACAAAAATTAGCCAGGCGTGGTGGCAGGCACCTATAATCCCAGCTACTTGGGAAGCTGAGGCAGGAGAATTGCTTGAACCTGAAGGGCAGATGTTGCAGTGAGCCCAGATTGTGCCACTTCACTTCAGCCTGGGCAAAAGAGCAAAACACTATCTCAAAACAAAAACAAAACAAACAAACAACAAAAAAAAAACAAGAACGTTCAAGCTGAGACCCAAATCAAGAATGCAATCCCATTCACAGTAGCTATGAAAAGAGTAAAATACCTAGGAATACAGCTAACCAGGAGGTAAAAGATCTCTGCAATAAAGATTAAAAAACACCACTGAAGAAATCAGAGACAATACCAACAAACGGAAAAACATTCCAAGCTCATGGATAGGAAGAATTAAAATTGTTAAAATGATCATACTCCCCAAAGAAATTTATAGAATCAATGCTATTCCTATCAAAATACTAATTTCTTTTTTCACAGGATTAGAAAAAGTATTCTAAAATTCATATGGAACCAAAAAAGAGCCCAAATGCTGAAACGATCCTTAGCAAAAATAACAAAGCCAGAGCCATCACATTGCCTGAGTTCAAACTATACTAAAAGGCTACAGTAACAAAAACAGCCTGGTACTAGTACAAAAATAGATACATGGACCAGTGGAATCGGTTACAGAACCCAGAAATTAAGTTACACACCTGAAACCATCTGTTCTTCAACGAAGCTGACAGTAATAAGGCTTTCTATTCAACAAATGGTGCTGGGATAACTGGCTAGCCATACGCAGAAGATTGAAACTAGACCCCTTCCTTTCACCATATAACAAATTAAGACAGATTAAAGACTGAAATGTTAAAACCTATAACTATAAAAATCCTACAAGAAAACCCAGGAAATACCATTCTGGGCATAGGCCTTGGCAAAGATTTCATGAAGACTCCAAAAGCAATTGTAATGAAAACAAAAATTGACAGGTGGAACCTGATTAGACAAAAGAGCTTCTGCACAGCAAAAGGAACTAGCAGCAGAGAAAACAACCTAAAGAATGGGAGAAATATTTGCAAACTATGTATCCACGAAAGGTCTCATATCCAGAATCTATAAAGAACTTAAGGTAATCCACAAGCAAAAACCAAACAACTCCATTGAAAAATGTGCAAAGGACATGAACAGACACTTCTCAAAAGAAGACATACATGCAGCCAACAAGCATATTAAAAATGCTCAACATCAATAATCATTAGAGAAATGCAGATTAAAACCAATGAGATATCATCTTGGATCAGTCAGAATGTCCATTATTAAAAAGTGAGAAAACAACAGATGCCTGGCAATGCTGTGGAGAAAAGCGAACACTTACACACTGTTTCTGGGATTGTAAACTAGTCCAGCCAGTGTAAAAAGCAATCTGGAGATTATTACTCAAAAAACCTGAAACAGAGCTACCATTCAACTCAGCAATCTCATTTTTGGGTACATACTGAAAGAAATATGAATTGTTCCACTAGAAAGATACATACACATGTATGTTCATTGTAGTGCTTCTTCAAAAAATAGCAAAGACATGGAATCAACCCAGATGCCAACCAATGGTGGACTGGATAAAGAATATTTGTTACATATACATCATGGGATTCTGTGCAGCCACACAAAGAATGAAATCATGTGCTTTGCAGCAAGGTGGATGCAACTGGAGGCTGTTATCCTAAGTGAATTAATACAGGAACACAAAACCAAATACTGTGTGTTCTTTCTTATAAATGGGACCTAAATATTGAGTCCACATGAACACAAAGAGGGGAACAATAGACACCAGGGCTTATTTGAGATTGTCAGTGGGAGGAGGGTGATGATTTAAAAACCACCTATTGGATCTATGCTATTTGGATGATGAAATAATTTGTACACCAAACCTCAGTGACACATAATTTACCCATGTAACAAATCTGCATAAGGACCCTCTTAATCTAAAACAAAAGTTAGAAGAAAAAAAGATTTTGCTAGTAGGTATGGACAGTCAAGAAACTTTCTATAACTGTCTTCAGGAGTCAGCAAAGATTTTGTTAAAGGGCTAGAGAGTATTTTAGGCTTTGCTGGCCATGAGTTCTCTGTTGCAACTACTTAACTCTGCCATTGTAGTGTGGAAGCAGTGATAGACAATATGTAAATAAATAAACGTGATAGTGTTCCAATAAAACTTTATTTACACAAACTGACAATGGACTTGATTGGCCTGATGGTTGTAGTTTGCTGACGCGTACGTAATTACATGAGTAGTAACAGTAGAGTTTAATAATTAGGGCAAGTACAGAGTGATATGAAACACAGATCACTTTTGTTAGGAGGGTGGTCAGACCCTGAGGAAGTTAAGAAAAAACACACAAAATGTCTTGATGATAGATTTTTAAAAGGGATAGAGATTTACGGTTAAATGAATTGGCAATTAGACTGGGTGAAATAGATTTCCTCACAGCATAATTTTTCAAAAAGTCTAAAATGCAAATATATTCTATTTCTAAAAGACTGTATAGCAAACTGCATTTTCTAGCAATTTAAACATGACATCTTTTTCTCTTGGTGCTTCTTGTTGAACTATAGATTAAGAACACACCTGTGTCTCTTTGTACTACTTTTATTTCTATTTAAGGGTGAAATAAATGTAATACATATGTAAGCCATAAACACTTATTTTTTTTGGCATTGAATGTATAGTAATTTAAATAATTGGTAGTTAAAATAGAAACTATGTACACGGAGTAAAAGAAGAGTAAGTTAACTTTTATTATGAATCTAAATTATCGGAATGGCTGCTGCAATAAGCAAATGTTTTCATCTTGTACCTGCTCTTTGCTGTTCATCATAAAAGTCCTTAAACAAATTTATATGTGACAGATGCTGGGACCAAAATACTCGGTGCCAAATTCCAGTTTAGAGTTAAAACCTACAGGTAAATGCGAACAACATGTTGTCCTTCGTGGGTTGAATTGAATAGTGAAAACTGAAGATAGAGATGCTAAGTTTCCCTGTTAATACTATACCTTCTTCAGTTATGATGTGTATGTCATCTATTATTTGTGAAATAATTATAGAGTTTAATACAACTCAACAATTAAAATTAAATGAGATTAAATATTTTAATACACATTACAAAACTCTGAAAAACCTGTGATCTTTATGCTGACTTCTGCAGTCACCAAGTGGTGGCCTTTTGAATATTTTAATTGATTATACAGTACTGTGTGTATTAGCGTTTGGAACATTTCAACCAGCTTTCCACTACTGAGACTGTTTATCTAGAATATTGCACAGATGGGTATGTTTTATGGTCATAATACTATATCATGTAAATAACAAATTTTAAAAGCAAAAATAAAGCACTTGAGTAGTGACTGGGTGACACTTTCTGCCCCCACGTTTCTGTGTTTGAGCTGAAGGGTAGGAACGTCTTTCTGTTTGCACGTGCTGTAACTGTCTCCTTGCTCAAAGCCCCATCAAACCTCCTTCGGTCTTTGTAAGTCGTACTCTTTCGGGATTCATGGGTGCTATTTCATACACTACTGAAGTTTGCGTGCCTTCCTTATTTACTAGAAAACGGTAAATGACAAACATGGCAGGTATTGTGCCTTTAATGGAGAGAAAATGAAAATAATCTGGGGATATTTATCTCTGCAAAATCACTTTTTTGGCTTAATTTCAGTTTATGATTCTGACTACAGATTTTTGCTAGGAAGAAAGTCTGTAATGTTTTTACCATTGGAAGAGATCAGTTAATTAGTAATCTTCAGAACCCCGACCCTGGTAAAGCTTATGTCCTCTGAAAAACACCTAATCCCAGGTCCGGGGGCTCTGACTGTAACTATCAGTTTGCCATTTCATTACTGCCTCGTATATAATCTGGGATACACACGTGCACATCAAACACATCCTGTAATTTTACCTTAAATTTTAAAATAAAATTGTCTAATGAGTAGAATTTGTGAAGTCACAAAGTTAGGACTCCAGTGTAGACAATGGCCTGGAAGTCCCACTTAAAACTTATTTTAGCATATATATTTAATACATATTATATAATTATATGTTCCGATCATATCTCAAATTATATTTCATGTACATTTTCTAGTATCCAAATACATGGAAAGCAAGGAGTGGCATATGAGATTAAAAATTATTTTCTTCTCTAGCATGTTCAGTTAACAATTTATAAGCAAAAGAGCTAAAACTAAAGATTATATGTACCTTTCCTGTTAAAATATTTTGTGCTTTACTACAAATAAAAAGAGAACATTTGTTTTACTTGTTATTTTCCTAATACAGTGGTATTCCCCAAGTCCATGAGTAGACTTGTAAAGATGATTTACTTCCCAATGACTTCACATTAATAGCTAACAAAATTGTTATTCAATGTTTTGTCACACCTACAAAATAAAGATATAAAAATACAATTTAAATTATTTCTCACAATAATATGTTGTGTGTATCTCTTGAAAATGAAGGCTCTATCTCGAACTGCTTGCAAATATATAACACTCTACAACCATCCAAGATGCATTGTTTGTAGAAAACTAGTATTAAATTAAATTGTTCCAACTACTGTTTTCAACAAATACTACTTAATGAAAACTCCACCTCACTGACTGAAATCACATCAGTGGTAATAGAAGGGAAGAGATGCAAACTACATCATCAGCATCCACCCCAGGAAGGTCAAGTGCCCAACCTTGGATTAGTAGGAGGAGGCCTTCATAACTTAAGAGACTCAAGAAAACATGCAAGTTGCCTGACGGTCCTAAGTGTGATGAAAATCATCCACTAAAGTGGGTATTACCGTAAATCTTTGTCTACGTGACAGATTTACATCCCCTTACCTCCATAAAATTCACCATTAATGGCACAACACCTATTAAGCTGAGATATTTCTAGGTATAGTACGTCATGGTATTTTCCTGTACAGTTTACATTATTCTTGGCATTTCACTGCCTGTCTCATGAGGTGGCCAAGAAGGAAAATATAGTAACTTGCATTCACTTCTCAAGGACAAAATGCCACATCTTACCAGAGGAAGCATCAGAAAGTGAAAAGCAAATATTGAGAATAATAAGTTTGAAAAATGTGGTGTGTGAGAAATCCGGGGGCTTAGGGGAAAAATGTTTTGTTTCATGGAAAGTAATTTTAATACGGTACCAACTTTCCAGTTTTTAGCTTTTTCAAAAAAGGACAAATAACCATTTACAGAAGCTCATTCTTAGAGCTGGGTATATAAAGGAGAGAAAATAGGATCTTTGACATAAACTCAGTGTCTTCGAGCCTGTACTTCTACTGTGCTTGTACAGGAAAACCCTGGGGCCTCCAAAACATTTGGGTAGCACTTTCTCACGACACAAGCTGAGCAGGCTTTGTGTACCCAAGGCAATAAAATGTCCAGGCAGTCCCTCGAGATAGTCAGCACATTGAGAACCTGGCAGACTGAGTACCTTCATTCTTATTCACATAAACCCAGAGAAAAATTATTCCATCCCTTATTGTACATTCTTTCTATTTTCCCTCTTAGGAGAACTGTTAGTCAACAGTTACAAGCATATATTAAACTTTTGGACTCATTGTTGCAACGTTTTTGGCCATACTGCAGGGTAGTCAATTCTATCAGCTAATATCACTGCACCTTATGTGGGCTGAAAACACATTTGAAAAACCATACGGTAGCATTCCACAACTGAAAGAGGTGCGTGACGTTTTTCTTACTCAAAGTTCACTGGAGAGGGAACTGCCAAATGACTAACCCAAGGTCGTATTGTTAGCTAATGGTAGATCCGGGACTGAAGAAGCAGGTGTTCTTTTTGTGCTCCGGAGAAACTTCACCTGAGCGCAGATAAAGTCCAACCACGTTTTTTTCTCACGGAGCTAGCTGTGGATAATATCATGTAGAAAAAAAACATTGCTTCTTAGCTTTTGCTCCTTTTCACTTTGGCAAAAAAGAAGCAGAGAAGATGAACTATTTAAGTTTTAAGTGAAGTTTTAGAAAGAGAAGTTGTATTTCTTTTGTATGTAGTGTAGATTGTTGCTTTTTGATCCATTTCTTTACTCGCAGCAACATCCCTTTCATTTTATATTAGCAATAAAGGGCTCTGTGGGAAAGCCTCATGTGCAACAACAGGGTCATTACCCAGCGCTTTGGATGTATGGTGTTTATCGATGCTACAAACTATTAGAAATAGCCATATAGATCTTGTGGAAGAGCCCTCTTTAAATGGCTGGTAATGGCTTCACACAATAGAGGCTCAGAAAATATTCGTTTTTTGATTTGCTTCTTTTGTATATAATTTTTGTGAACCTATATCTAAGACAATCCAGTATGGAACATGAATAGCCTGAAAAAATTAATATACTGAAATGTTCAACATGTATCATTTGTTTATAGGTTTTTCTACACAAGGATTTTTCTTGATGCTGTGCTGCATGGTTTTACTGTCACTGCAAAGCAGAGCAGAAAATTTCCTGTAATTTTAACTATTAGCAAGTAGTGTACGCTTCTTTTGATTTACTGGGAAAGTACAAGAGCTTTCTAGTTGGACCAGTGTCCAGGAGAGAACTTGCCAGCTGTCAGCCTAGTCATATTAAACCCACTAACACAGAGACCCTTTGGCTTGCTGGGTGGAACACGGTTGTTACGGACTGAATGCTTGCATAGCCTCAAATTCACATACTGAAAGCTCAGCTCTCAATATGACTGTATTTGAAGACAATGATGAAGGTAATTAAGGTTCAATGAGTTCATAAGGGTGGGCCCTGATCCAGTAGAATTAGCATCTTTATAAGAAGAGAATACTATGTAGTCATAAAAAGGAATAAAATTGTGTTTTTTGTAGCAAGATGGATGGAATTGGAGGCCATGATCTTAAATGAAACAATTCAAACAGAGAAAAAAACTCTTCATCTTCTCACTTACGTATGGGAGTTTCCTAATGTGTACACGTGGATGTAGAGTGTGGGATAGCAGACCATGAAGACTCAGAAGAATGAGGGAGGGGGTGGGATAGGGACGGATAATTAGAAATTACTTAACAGGTGCAATGTCCATTATCTGGGTGATTGATACTCTCAAAACCCTGACTTCCCCACAGTGCAATCTGTGCATGCAACAAAATTACACTCGTACCACATACATTTATACAAATATATGTGTGTGTGTGTGTGTGTGTGTACATATATATACTTGTATCACATACATTTATACAAATACATGTGTGTGTATATATATATGTGTGTGTATATATATATGTGTGTGTGTATATATATTTTATTTTAAAGAGGACATACCATAGAGTTCACTTTCTATCTTCACCATGTGAAGACACAGACGGTGGACAGATGTCCACCCTCTGTGGACGTCTACAAACCAGGAAGAGAGTCAGCACAAGAAACCAACCCTGCCAGACTCTGATCTTGGACTCTAGCTTCTAGGACAACGAAAAATAAGGATCTATGGCTTTGGCCAGCCACCCAGGCTATGGTATTTTTTTTATGTCAGACAGAGCTAACTAATATAGTTACTATTTACAACAAAGGCATGGCATGATCAATCAACAGACAAACATTTTTTGAAAAGAATTACATCCTTCCAGGTCTTAAAAAATAGAACTGTTGTTTTTCTCTTTTTAATATAAAAATATTTTTGGGAACTCAAACAAATATCACATGCAAACTATTAAAAATTAATGCATGATACTCCTTCCACCAGCCCAACTTTTTGGTAGACCAACTGAAAAAATCTTACAAGTTTAAGTAGATCGAATTATTTAAGACTGATCATGTCATGTGAGTTCTATTATGCTCCCTGAGATTTCTTTGGCCCTGTGGACCAAGCACATCCTTGCAACGGGCCTCACAAATAGCTACTGCTTCCATAACAGCCATTCAGAGTCCGTCATGCTGAGTTTCTCCAAGATATGAAATTATGTTTTCATAGCAGAAAACACTAATTTAAGTTGAAATATGTTGGAAAATGTCATTTCTTTTGCAAACCAAACAAATTAAGAGGAAGAAAAATATCACTTAGTGGAATTCAGAGCTTGCTGTGAAATTTTGAGAGTTCTAGAAATTTGGCAAAACCTAAAGCATTGCTTGGCATTTATACCCTGGGATGAGTATTTTAGGAGTCCAAATTAAACTTGTTGATAGATATATATTGAGAATGTGTTAACTTGGTGATATTTCTATTTCTTGCTATAAATACTGTCCAACAAGCTGAAGATTTGTCTTATATATAACCTATTCAAGTTACTGTGTTATGCAGATAAAAGATTTATATTTACTACATATTTAAAAAATCATGGTCACATGCCCATGGGATTCAGTATACCCAAGTTTTTATAAAATTAAACATAGAAAATCAAAATTTACTTATGTGATAGATTTCAAGGTTGCCACTATGCTATATTTCATTTACTGATTGAAGAGAAAATGGTAGGTCCTAAAAGTTAAAATGCAGGAAGGCTACTAACAAGTTATTTTTTCATTGTGTAGAGGATAAATGTGTTTAAATGCTATATGTAGTTACTTGAGCCACTGCTGTATTTTGTTATACATCTCTATTCTATGTAGGTTGGGCTACTGGGTTCTGTTAATATCTCAATTTTTATATAAGATGTTGGACAAGTCAAGTTGCAGCTCAGAGAAGATGAAATAGAAAGAAACATGACAGTCTTTGTGGAGATCTTATGGAGGTGGAAACCATTATTGCAGAGATGTTATAAATTTATCTTTTGAAGCCAAAGTTCTAAATTTAAAACTTTTTTATCACTGGTATTTGAATTATAACCCTATAGAATAATCTTCAACTACTACAATTCTTGAAGATTTCCCCACTCTATATTGCTACATAAAATAAAATATGTATAACATCTAGTATAGCACTTGCAAAAGTGTTATTGTCATTTCCTTCTTAACAGAGGACCAGGAGTGGGGAAATGTAACACTTATATCTGCTTTGGATGCAGTGTGGCCATTGATAAGCTCTTATATTTGGTGGTGAAAGAGCTGAAGGGAAAGCAATCGAAAGAAGGCAGGCTAGGACTAATATCTATGTTCTTGGAGAAAGAGCATCTGATTTCAGAATCTTTTGGATAACATCTTTGGAATTCCTAGCATGCAGTGGAAATAGATAATGATTTGTCAGATAAACAAACTGATAGATACGTAAGAATAATAAGTGTCAAAATATGCTTAATGTTGACTAAGTAAGCCAGAAACAGAAGAGGAAGAGTGTGTCAGTCTTCTCAGGCTGCCATAACACAATGCCATGGACTGGGTGGCTTAAACAACAAAAATTTATTTTCTCACAGTTCTGGATGCCAAAAGTCCAGGATCTAGGTGTCATCAGCATCGGTTTCAGTGAGGGCCCTCTTTCTGGTTGCAGGCAGATGCCTTCTTGCTTTGCCCTACTATGGTCTTCCTTCTGTGTGAACGTGGAAGGAGACCAATCGCTAGGTCTTTTCCTCTTGTTATAAGGATACCAGTAATCTCAGATTAGGGCCCCACCCTAAGGCATCATTTAACCATAATCACTTTCTTAAAGGTCCTATGTTCAAATAGTCACATTGTGGGTTAGGGCTTCAACGTGTACATTTTGATGGTACACAATTCAGTCCATAACATGGAACAACACTGAGGTTATAAAGAATGTGAAGTATATCCATTGGGAAGCTGTTACGTAGTAACCACTGCAATTATCTTTATATCCTTCACCTTAAAGACTAGTTTTAGAACCACAAGGTCTCTTCCAATCTAATAGCTGCAGCGTGAAGATACAAGGAATTTTAATTCATTCAACGTATGTACAATACGTTTCAAGCTTTCAGATTCAAGAATATCAATAAAAATTCTCTTTAGGGTGGCCTACAGATTTTGCTTGAGTTACTTTCCTTCACAATATTTCCCCAAAACAACAACACGCAAGCCAAAAATACACTTGCCTAAACTCAGTGTTTGATTGAATAAAACCTATCTCATAATCTGTTTGAACTTTACTTGAATATGGTTGATTCAAAGGAGAAGAACTGAGTAGCTGTGAATTTTATATTCCCAGCTATTTAGCAACATTTATTGATCAATTAAAAGATTGTATAATTTAATACAAATTCAATTTTATGTGAATGATCCAGAAAAATTATAAGGCATTACAAATGATTTTGCTATATTATTTATAATTATCTCTGTAATCTTCACTTTTACTGTTAAATTAAAAGAACATCGTGGGTACAAGAGGTTTAACTTTGTATTCTAACAAATTCCCTGAGCAATTTAGTTCTGTTATTATTCATAAAACATATATTATTAGTTTAAAATAATACATCTTGACCATTTCAGCTTATATTAAACTCCAGAGCCATATCTGGTAAAGACGCTTACCAGCGTTACATAAAAATATTATAATTTGCATTTCAGGATGAATTGAAAACATGTTATTTCTTGAAGTAATTTGTTGGATAAATTTAGAAGAAATGCAGTGTTGATTCATATGTGGCTTTATTTTCACATTTTCTTCTGAATGTGCTTTGTTGAATTATAATTTTACTTACAGATCTTGCAGATAACTTATTATCGTTCTCAGACTATTCAGGTACCTAGATTATTTCTAATCTAATATTGTTTGTTTATACATGAGGTACATATTTTTATAAAAGCATATGTATTTTGTTGTCACCCATGACAAAAGTAGCAGGGCATGGGGTTATAACCTAGAGGATTTAAAAGAAGTTTCTCCTTCTTCAACATTGCAATACATTTAATTTCTTCTATTTCTTTTTTGTCCTTCCTCTTTTCATTTTTTTCTTCCACTTGCCTTGCTAATCGTGGTTTCTTATTTCCCATTCCTCACATATCTCTCCATCAAGCATCTAAAGTATACATATTTCCCTGAATCGTAGCTAATCATTTGCTTTTAAGTGTTCCCTTTTGTCTCCTCTTGTACACACATACAAAGGAACGTGTAGAAATAGCTAGGTACTTACTTTCAGGCTATTTCCAAGCAAATTTTAAATAATAGTGAAAGATTGCTATTTGAAACTAAATAGCATGTGAGTTGATTTTCTTCTGTCTTTGTGAATAGGAGGATGATGTTAGCTGATCATGAAATTTCATAGTTCTCTGACATACATAAATCTTTTCACCTGTAGTTAGTATAACCTCCTCCCTATCCCTACCTTTTTATTACCCACTGAGATATGGTGTTTTTGCAAGGCTGTCAGAATTACAGTTTTTGAAATAGAAATGCGAGGATATACACTATTTGGTTGTATGTGTTCCAGACTGGAGGAGAGTTTCGGTTGCTTTTCTTTTCATTGTAGTTTGGTGGTTTTTCAGGAAATTAAATGACAACACAAGAGCATATAGTTTAAGAGGGGATGCTGCATTTTACTTTAAAATTTTTATTTTATTGTTTAACTTAATTTTACTTATACTGTGCCTAAGCCAATCTGGGAAGCCGTAGTTGGTCTGAGCCATGATGTTATGTTCACCCCTATGAACTTTGTTCTATGAGTTCAATTATAATGATAGGAGCCTGGTGATTACAGCTTCTGAGTATCTAGAAAACTGAATTGGTGGGACATGTTGCATGACAGCATCCAGAATATATATATTATCTGATTTCCTTTAAGTGATCTGCTAATCCTGCTTGATGATGTTCAAAGATAAGACTACTATAATTGTAGAGTTTTAGATCCACTAGAATTATAGGACATTTACACCTGGGAAAAATTTGAAAACATTTACATCAAAATTGTTGAATTAGTGTTCTGTAGAAAGCCATGCCCATGAGAAGTTGTAGTCATCAAGATACTTTGAATAATAATGGACAGAAATCTAACTCAAGGAAAGAAACAAGTACTTGAAAGAAAAACAATGTAACTTACAAAGGAAGGGAGGGCTGCTCTGCAGCTCTCAAGACACTGGAACTGGAGACTCAGTGTTGGCAAGATTGTTTCTTGCAATCTTAGTTGTACCTTTCTGTGGGTATAGGCTCCAGTCTTTTAGATTCTTCTATATGGAAACATTTCTCCAAAGAACAAGAGAAAAAAGGAATTTTCACCAAAATCTCCACATAGAAAAATACTGAAGAAAGTCTCTTATTGGACTAGTTACAGCCATGTGAGCATTAGGAATAATCTTTGGACTAGAAGGATGAGGTGCCAAGATCACTCATGTGTGAATTAGGTATTAGTGTCTGTAGCCAGAAAGATAGGCTACGATGTTTGGCAGTTCAATGAGAAAGATAAAGTTCTAGTCGCTAAGGGGAGGGAGATGGTTATAGGTAGCAAAAATGTCAAATGTTTACAAAAGTACACTCTGTGAATGTGAAGCACCTACATCTATTTTTCCATGTGTATAATTTTGTTGTTGTTCTTCAGTAATTCTAATAAATTGCTATTTTTATTCATATTATTTTGATTGACATCATATTGCTTATATTTATGGGATATAACTAGATGTTTTGATATATGTATGCAATTTCGATTGATTAAATCAAGCTAACATATCCATCAGCTTGCTTACCCATCATTTTTAAGATGATACTTTTGAAATATACTCTTTTAGTTATTCCGAAATATATAATATACTGTTAGTTACTGTAGTCACCCTGCTGAACAACAGATCTTAAAATCTATTTCTCTTGTCTACCTAAAACTTTGTACTCTTTAACCAACAACTCCACACTCTTTTCCTCTCCACCTACCCAGCCTCTGGTAGCCATTATTATACTCTCTACTTCTATGAGTTCAACTTTTTTAGATTTTACATATAAGTGAAGTCATGTTGTATTTATCTTTCTGTGCCTGGTATATTTCACTTAGCATCATGTCATCCAGGTTCATTCATGTTGTTATAAATTATAAGATATCTCTCTTTTTAAGGCTGGATAGTATTCCATTGTGTATATGCACTACATCTTCTTTATCTATTCTTCTACTAATGAACATTTTAATCAAATTTCTATCTTGATTATTGTGAATAATGCTGTAATAAAAATGGAAGTTCAGCTATCCTTTTAACACATTGATTGCTTTTTTATTCTCTTTTTTTTTTTATGTACTTTAGGTTCTGGGGTACAAGTGCAGATCATGTGGGATTGTTGCATAGGTACATACATGGCTATGTGGTTTGCTGCCTCCATCCCCCTGTCACCTATATCTGGCATTTCTCCCCATGTTATCCCTCCCCATCCTCCCCACCTCCCTCTGTCCCTCCCCTAGTACCCCCAACAGACTCCAGTGTGTGATGCTCTCCTTCCTGTGTCCATGTGTTCTCATTGTTCAACACCCACCTATGAGTGAGAACATGCGGTGTTTGATTTTCTGTTCTTGTGTCAGTTTGCTGAGAATGATGGTTTCCAGATTCATCCATCTCCCTACCAAGGACACGAACTCATCGTTTTTTATGGCTGCATAGTATTCCATAGTGATACGTGCCACATTTTCCTTGTCCATTCTATCTTGGATGGGCATTTGGGTTGGTTCCAGATTTTTGCTATTGTAAACAGTGCCTCAATAAACATAT
Organism: Alouatta palliata; assembly: GCA_004027835.1. Classification (NCBI taxonomy): domain Eukaryota; kingdom Metazoa; phylum Chordata; class Mammalia; order Primates; family Atelidae; genus Alouatta; species Alouatta palliata. The sequence goes on along the minus strand of PVKV010004400.1, from coordinate 1,488 downwards.
GGGTGCATGTGTCCTTGTGACAGAATAATTTATAATCCTTTGGGTATATAGCCAGTAATGGGATTGCTGGATCAAATGGAATTTCTATTTCTAGGTCCTTGAGGAATCTCCACACTGTCTTCCACAATGGTTGAACTAATTTACACTCACTCCAACACTGTAAAAGTGTTCCTCTTTCTCCACATCCCCTCCAGCATCTGTTGTCTCTAGATTTTTTAATGATCGCCATTCTAACTGGCGTGAGATGATATGACAATGTGGTTTTGATTTGCATTTCTCTAATGACCAGCAATGATGAGCATTTTTTTCATATGTTTGTTGGCCTCATATATGTCTTCTTTTGAAAAGTGTCTGTTCATGTCCTTCGCCCACTTTTGAAGGAGGCTGTTTGTTTTTTTCTTGTGTATCTGTTTTAGTTCTTTGTAGATTCTGGATATTAACCCTTTGTCAGATGGGTATATTGCAAAATTTTTTTCTCATTCTGTTGATTGCCAGGTCATTCTAATGATTGTTTCTTTTGCTGTACAGAAACTCTGAAGTTTACTTAGATCCCATTTGTCTATTTTGGCTTTTGTTGCCATTGCTTTTGGTGTTTGAGTCATATAGTCCTTGCCTGGGTCTATGTCCTGGATGGTTTTGCCTAGGTTTTATTCTGGGGTTTTTATGGTGTTAGGTCTTATGTTTAAGTCTTTAATCCATCTTGAGTTAATTTTAGTGTAAGGTGTCAGGAAGGGGTACAGTTTCTGCTTTCTGCCTATGGTTAGCCAGTTATCCCAACACCATTTTTATTGAAGACTTTAGCATTTTCTATGTATAAGATATTGTCATCAGCAAATAGAGACAATTTTACTTCTTGCTTTCCTATTAGGACGCATTTTATTTCTCTCTCTTTCCTAATTTCTCTGGCTAGGACTTATAGTAGTATGTTGAAAAGAAGTGGTCAGAGTAGGCATTTTTGTTTTGTCCCTGATGGAAAAATTTTCAGCTTTTCCCTATTGAGAATGAAATTAATTATGTTTGTAACAATGGCCTTTGTTGTGTTGAGGCACATTTCCTCTATACCTAAACTGTTGAGAGTTTTTATTATGAAAGGATGTGGAATTCCATCAAATGCTTTTGCTGTGTTTACTGAGATGATTAGATAATTTATATCCTTTATTTTGTTACTGTGGTGTATCCTTCCTTCCTTTCTCCTTTTCTTTCTTTCTTTCTTTCTTTCTTTCTTTCTTTCTTTCTTTCTTTCTTTCTTTCTTTCTTTCTTTCTTGCTTTTTCTTTCTTTTCTTTCTTTCTCTTTCTTTCTTCCTTTCCTCTTTCTCTTTCTTTTTCTTCTTCTTTCTTTCCTTCCTCCCTTCCCTTCCTTCACCTCCTCTCTCTCTTCCTTTCTTGCTCTCTCTTTCTCTCTCTTCCTTCCTTCCTTAATTACTTTATTATATTTATCTAAAAAAATCACATTAGAATTTTGATAGGGATTGCATTAAATCTGTAGA